>JADLZK010012921.1:0-139989 GCA_015847255.1 Hyparrhenia diplandra
ATAACTAAATTAACACTTACAACTCATCGAATGCTTATGAACGGTTGCTATATCGAGGGGACGGTTGATTGGGGGGGCTCCGTATGCCAAGCACTCCAAATAGTATCCTCAATATCTTCATCCATCTCCAATGGAGCTTTTGCTAATAGACGGGGAGAGGGAAATAGCAAGAGTGAGTTCATGTCGAACTTCGGCAAGAATAGCTAGGTAAGAACTACCCATAGATCATGATCAATGTAACATAAATAATGTAAATCATAAAACAATAAACCATAAACAAGTTAACAACACTAGTCATCATCTTAGTGCAAAGGTCCAAGGCCGCTCGTGTCCTTGAGCAAGGCTAGTATACTAGTTTGATAAACTCGCAGCAGAGGTGTACACTTTTCACCATGAGCCGTGATTTACCCTTTTGCCCGAGGTGATCAGCCTCTTGACCCACTACCAAGGTAGGTCGGCGGGGTTCATTATGAAGCCTTTCAAAGGTCCATCTAACAACTTAGTGGCCACTAGGTAAATCCGTCGGTCTATGCGATACAACCCTTCGGGGATCCACGATGCAGCGGCAGTTCCGTGTGATACAACCTCTCAAGGGATCCACACCGTTTCACCCTAACGCCTTTCGGTAACCACTAACAAGCTAGAAAGGATCCTCATACTTGACTAAAGCCAGTGCCATGTAGCACTCATGGTTGTACTGTAAGTCCCGGATGTTCTGTTGCAGACAATTTCTTATGTTGATAAAAGTCATGTTTTATGTTTTATGGCATAAACATTAAATAGGTCACATGATCATGAACTTAAGCTAGTAGATCCCAAACTATACTTGCCTCAAATAGTGCTCAAACTTGTCCATCTTTCCTTCTGAATCATCCTTGTATAGCCTCTTCTAACGGTCGCAACAATCATCACAACCATCATAGACAAACCTAGAAGCAATACATCAATCAATATATATAGAACAAGACATAAAGGTTTAAAACACATGGGGCTCTCGCTACGATGGCTGGCGCAAAAAACAACTAAACAAATCTATGGTTTAGAAGACATGAAAGATCGAAGGTAGAAGCTAGAAGTTTTGATGAACAATAGGAATGGAATAAACATGATCGATAAGTGCTATTTTGGAAAGATTCACATTGAACATGGGTGTACATATGAAATGTAAATGACTGTGGATTTATGTAGTGGACACAGGGAATATATTTCGACAAGTGGCTATACTAATGTAAATGCTAGATCGAAGAGAAACATGATATGGTGATTAGTGCACTGGTTGAGCATACCCGGTGGCTAACAGCGGCGGGTACCGATGATTCTGACCATGAAAGGGAAGGTCCATATTTAACTTATGGGATTCAAACTTGGTAGGATGTTGTGCAACTAAGAAATACCCATTGTAGTAGGAGGGCTCAGTGATTTATGCAGCAGTTTAGCGGGGAATGCGATTGCAAAAACAGGGTGGCTCTGCTGTTTGGACAGCAGGGGTAGTAGTTGCTATGGCATCGATATCTCGGCCATCGTTGTTTGTGTGTACAAAGCAACTTTTGGAATCATGTGCAGGGATATAATGAACATTTAGGTTTAAGGGATTGGTGATTTGGGCTTCAGATTTGCAGGGAATGTCAATGTCGTTCAGAGATGCAAACTGTCAAGACAGCAGGAATAGCGAGCACAAAGATGATGATATCTCTTTTATCTTGAATCCTATTGCTACGAAATTTCTCAGGAGCGTGTGCAAGGATATGAGACATTCTGTGATTGAAGGATATGGTCACTGGAGTGATGGAATAACGAGAACGTGCAAGCTAACAAGTAGCAGTGCTGCTGCAGGACTGCAGGGGCAGCAAGCACAAAACTGATGATATCTCTTTCCTCTTGGACTGTTTGGCAAAACCGTTTTATAGGGACATGTGCAACTACAAGAACTACATCATGATCAAAGGGTTCGATGACTGGAGATCAAGATCACTGGGAACGCGAATGCCATCTGGCAGAAACTGTGCAGCGGGGCAGCACGGACAGCGAGCACAAAAAGGATTATATCTCTTTGATCTTGGATCCTATGAACATGAGATTTCTAGGACTTGTGTGCAGGTAGATAATTTATGTTCTAACCAAAGGATTCAACCCAGAATTCAATAGATCAACGGGGAACGCTGTTGCCGGTGGCGGCAATATTGCTGGACGTGGAAACAGTGAGCATATCGCTCGTAAACCTCGCCAAAACCCGATCAAAGTTAATTGATGATTCATGATTTATAACAGGGGACATGTATACATGATGGGGAGATGAGAGAGAGCCTCACGTCATGGTTACTAGTAGCTAGAGATGAAGGTGATGCCAGCCAACATCGACGATGGTGTCATGATCCGGCCTGTGATCAACGGGACAGCGGAGATCCAACTTCAGTGATGATTCTACAACACATGAGAGATCAAGAGATGGATGAGAGTTGCAAGAGCAGCAAGATCAGGGAGGGAAAATAGGAAAGGGCGACCTCACCATGTCATGTACATAACCGGCAGCAGCGACGATGAGTGGGGTGCTGCTGCGGGTTTCGGAAGATGGCAAGGCATGACGAGATGGCCTCCATGAAGCGCTGTAGCATTATGGTGTTGCCTGGGGCGTCACAACAGAGAGGGGAGGGTGAATACAAGTTTTATGGTAAAGAACAGAGAAGTTTATGACCCTTACTGCAGCATGATGCGAAGAGTTCCAGGATTCCGATGATGAGGAGAGATGTGCAGCAGCAATACGGACTTGATGCAGAGAGGACACTCCAATTTGATGTAGAGGAGGGAGATGGATGTAGAGGAAGAGGATGGGACGTCCATGGCAGATGGGGAAGAAGGAGAGGAGAGGAGGATGCGCATCTGTTCTGCAGGGAGATAAGAATAGGTGCATGACTGGTTTCATTAGCCATTCACACCTGCAATTAGAGAGTGGTAAGGAGAATAAAGAGGGCATGTAAAGGGAATTAAGGGAGGAATATTTGCTGCAATTTTTGCATGGGGAAGGGAAGGAGGCGGCAGCATGAATAGAAAGGAGAGGGAGCCTTCTGTTTGTGCGTGAGAGTGATGGAGAGAGGAGATATGGCTTCTATTTTCTGCATGGATGCATGAAATTGAAGAGAGAGCAAGTAAAGGGGTGTTGTCAAGAGAGAATTGAAGGCAGGTTTATGTCTAGGAGAATTAAGGGAGAAGGAACTTGATGCTGCTGGTATTTTTAGAAGAGGGAGAGAGGATGTGGCATCTGGTGGTGCATGAGGGGGAGAGGGAGGAGAAGATATTGCTGCAGTTTTTACAGAGGAAGAGGAAGTTGCAATGCGCCACAGGGAAAAGAAGTGCTGCTGCATGCATTCCTTTGAAGTGAAAAAGAGAAGGTGAGCAAAGGGTGCTATTAGGAAAGGATTAAAGAGATGTGTAACCAAGGAAAATAAAGGGGGAAGAATTATTCTGCGAATACTTTTGCATGAGACTAAATGGAGGAGGCGCCATAAAGAAGAGAAGGGAGTCTTCTCCATGTGAAAGAGAGGTGAGGAGAAATTGTTGCGTGCATGTAATTGAAGAGAAAGAGATAAATTGCACTCTTAGGAGAGGTGTGTCCTAGTGATTTATGTGAGGAAGGTATTTGGTGCATCAATATTTGCATGGAGAGCAGAAGAAGAATAGAGAGGATGACCATGGCTATTTTCTTCATGCAATTGAAGAGCAATATACAATTGATGAGGCATTATATCCTACTATTGCGTTTGCATGAGTGAGAAGGGATGGCGTGGCAGCAGGAGGAGATGGAGTGAGAGAGATGAGGGGTGGTGGTTTGGGCTGGTTCGTACTTGGCCTAAAAAAAATGGAGAATGTCTATCTTTGATCTGTTAGCGAATAGAGGAGGTGCCGAGCTAATTTGGATATGGGCTAAGATTTTGAATTGCATGAGATAAAAGATAGAAGAGCATGGATTGTGTTTATTCCATTAGCGAAAGAAAGAAGTGTGGGTTGCTATGATTGGCTAGGAGTAAGTCAGCTTCACCAAAATTGAAATTCATTTTCCATACATAAACACTATGCAAAGGCATGAATGCAAAAAACCATTAAATTAAATTGCAAAAGTTTTAGAAACTCACATTTTCCACTCAGCAACTTAACTAAAGTTTATAAATTTTAGAAAATAATAAAATCATTTGTTGTTATTTAGTATTTTCTATATCACATCCCAAAGTAGAAATTTTGGGGTGTGACACAGCCACTCCAATTCATTCATTACCCCGCATAAGATAAACACAAGTAGACAAAACAAGGGTAATCCTGTTCGAGTAGTGACTAATGGTGTCCTCAATACTTTACGTGATGCAAGTGATATCAATCTATCCAAATATGTGTGTTTGTTTGGCTAGCACCCTTCCCCGCAACGCGCCAGAAATGCTTGTTGACATTTCTTAACGCAATCACAAAAGAATGGATTAAGATCCACTCTTAGGACGGCGCCAGAAATGTATAAATGGTATCTATCTAATAAGTTAGCTTGGATGTGGAATTAATCTCACATTCCAATAAAAGTTAGAGTGGATAGTTAATGAAGTTAGATGGTGTTAGTTATGGTGTGCGACTCTGTAACATTATCTATGGTGGAGTTAATCTCACCAAGATAGGTACAAAAGCTATACCACACATTCTAGCATTGCCTACGAAACTAGTCTGTCACCCTAGTTAACAACGCTAAGAAATGCACGATGGTATTCTTAATATGACACTTGATTCTCTTGCAATTAATATGAATATGATATCCGCAGTTTTACGAGATAGAAACACCAATGTAGCACTTCACCGGGAGTAAGTCCAGGTATCGTATTTATATATTACCACAAGGAAGGGGTAGGATATGGGTAGATTGATTGAGGTCACTTGCAGTGTTGTAAAGTAGAATAACCAAATGTAATCTAACTACTCTGAACAGGGGTAAGTCATATAAAGATAAAGATAAATGATAAGTGCCAAGTCAAAGATCATCGTATGCCACTAGAATGTGTCATAAAAGGGCAATTAGATAGTATAGGTAGAATAGACAGAATATTCCTATGTTACTCCTACTTATATGTCAATGCATACTAAGATTAGTGCAATACACCTAGCAATCATGGCAGGAAAGCAATATATCTACACATGGTGAATATTACTAAGGAAGATTAGGAACAAAACCAACCTACCATAGTAACAAAGTTCAACTAGCCCTACATTCGGGGGGTGGACTCCAAAGGACTCAATGGGAGTGTCACATCCACGATCTACCACACGTCCCGGAATATAGGGTGATGTCGCAGGCAAACGTTGTATAAACACCACGTTTACACATTGTCGACCACCCACATAGTGCGCATCTAAGGGGGCGCTATACGACTCCATGCTTGAATATAAAGACAATCTAGCTATACTAGATATATAATCATAATAGACATTGGAAACATATAACTAAGAATATAATCATTAAATAGAGCAACGTCATAGCAATTGTAAATAACCAAAATACTTACAAGATCAAATACAAGAGAGAAGCCACGAGAAGCTCGGCTCCCGCTACTTCTTGACGATCAGGAATCCAAGACAATACTTGACTTCCTCTAGAACTAGCCTAGATAGCTAATGCTCTAATATGGTGGAACTAGGGCTTGGGATCTTGACTTGATGACTTGGAGTTGGAATGAATTAGAATGAATTAGGGTTTCACCCAGGGGTCAGGGGGTCTTGTTATATAGCCCTAGGCGATGCATGATAGCCCTTGGATCAAACCGACCTTGAGCAACGGTGTAGATCTCTTCTTAATGGCGGTTGTGAACCGACCTACGGCGTAGGGACGTGGGGCCCCACAAGGGGTGCCGCCTGGCTCTGCGCAGTGGGCCCCACCTTCCTTTCCGGTGCTCTCTCGGTCTCTTCTAGAATGTTCTTGCGTGGGTTCCAAGTTGGATTACTTCACGGATACGTCTTTATGGCGTAGGGCTTGCAAACTCTTGGGCATTTTCCTGTTTAATCCCCTCGAAAATATATAAATCACCAAAACTCGTGGAATTATGTCAAGAAAGTCCCTATACTATGTTGATATTCATTTTAAGCCGTTATTTTCGTTATAAAAAACCTCTATATTTTATGTTATAAGGTATACCAACAGCAGGCATCTTTAGCTATTGACATGCTACGCCAGCGCATGTACAAGGAATTATCCAGCCATGATACTGAGTTTAATAAGCTCCAGGATCAGGCTGAGGTAATAGATGCTGAGAGGCTAAAGCTAGCGAAGCTTCTGGAGGAAGAGCGGAATCACCATGCGTAGGAACTTGAAGATGCCAAGGAAGCAGAGATTGCCTTGGCTTCTAAAGCTAGCAAAGCTACTGAGGAGCTTGAGAAGGTGCCGGCGGAGCTTGAGGATGTCAAGGAGAACCTCAATTCTTCCAGGATTCAGGTTGAATCCCAAAGGAAATGCCTGGAGGAGATACAGCTCGCTGCCACCTCCCACGCCCGTGCCTATGCCGATCTTTGTCACTTCATGCGGCGCTACGACAACAACATTTCCAAAGGACGGCTCCACTATGAATATTCTCAAGTGGATGTCAGTTAACTTTGTGAAGCTGCCTAGCATTCTAAAAGGCGTCTACAATTTTGGAGCTCGGGCCGCCGTTACCAACGTGGCATGGATCCTCAAGGCCGAAGGTTGTGAGCACGTCGAGAGGGTCAGGGTTAGAGAAGCTCATGAACCTTCGACCCTTGGGGTGCTCTCCTGGGATCTTGGTCGTTTTGTCGCCAGTTTCTTGAAGACCTTTTGGACCAACCATGGCCAAGCTGAGGCTGCGGGTTTGGCAAAGGCTCAGCTTTAGGTTTATATGCCGTTTGACTTAGTTTAATTTTTGTGCCTGCACGTTTGTGCTCTCTCAAGTGTTGTTTTTCCCTTGTAGGCTTCTGGAAAGGCTCCTGTTGCTAATACTGGAACCTCTGCCAATGACAGGCAGGATGCGTTTGCTGCTGGAGGAGGTTTGGAGAATCCTGTACCGGAACCTTCGCAGGCCCAAATGTCAGAAAAGGATGCTATGCCCAAGGACGATGGTGCTCAACCTTCGTATGCTGGCTCTACGCAAGAGGAGGCTGCGGCTCAAGCTTTCGCAAATGAAGGCGACCCACGAGGAAGGTGTGCCTCAATCTCTGTGTGACACCCATGTGCCGGCGCAAGAAGTGGTCTAGTTCTTAGGCCTTTGAGAGGGGGAGAAATATTTTGTGGGTTGAGAACCCCACTTTGTAAAGTTTAACTATATGTTAAGACTTATGTACTGATGTTTGTTTGTAAATATGAATGACCTGCGCAGGTTCTCGGAGATGAGCCTGTGCAGGACTTTTTCCTTTGTGTTTTTACCATAATGGCGTCTATGTTGATGGAGATTACTGGGTTTACTGGCGGGCGACATTTAGGAACCCTAGAGTTTTGGACATGTATAATGATGTTTTAGCTGATTTAGGTGATGAGCAGATGGCCTTTACCCACTCTATAGCATGGGAGGGGCCACCGCCGTGTTAGTTTTCTGCTTAGGTTCCGAGACTTCTCTTAGCTGGGCTCAGAGTTTTGTAGCAACTCTTTACAGCTGTATTAAAAGAAAGAGGTCTTTGTTACAACTGTTTTATTACATTTTGCAACATAGGAGCTACTTGTTGGCAAGGGTCTGCAGGTCTCTTCTTCGATGCCTATGGCCTTTCCCTTTCTTTCCGTGGGTACGTATGGTGGAGCTTTTTTCCGCTCATTTGTTTCGTGGTGCGCGGAGCTCCAGCGTGGATCTGGCTCATGGATGCCTCATTGTGTTTTTGGTTGTGGGAGGATGTTACGAATCTTTACGCGATCTCCTTCCTCAACCTCTGAAGCTGCCCTTGACCTTACGAATCTTTACTCGATGTCTAGCATTTTTGTACTATACTGGCAGAGGTTTAGTCTGACGCCATGGTGACTTGGTCCTTGGGTGCTGATTCTGGGGTGTGGGTTTCCGTATTGGGTTGGGTGGAGGGAGCTCTATTTGGTTTTATAGTGCTTGGTAAGTTTGGCGTATTTACTGGCATTTATTGTGTTGTACGTTTGGTAAGTGAGTTTTGGTGATATAAAAAGAGACTACTTCCCCCCCTTGTCCAAGTCTAACACTATGCCAGGACTTAGTGACGGTTCAGGGACTTACGTTTTTGACTCGAGCTGATATCACGTAAGGACTCGTAAACTATTTTGAAAGCTGGCTCTTGGCTTAGGAACAGTACTATGCTTTTGGTCTCTGCCTAGGGTGTGTCTAATACCCTCTTCGGAAGTTCACAGTGTAGACTAAGACGGGCACCGGGCTAACTGCCCTTTGAATTGGACATAGGCTTGTGGTGGTTTAGCTCTTGCTTTCTATGTGGAGGTATTGGTGTCATATATGGTCACCAGTTCTGCTGCTGTTACTACAAGCACATCTCCAAAGCCTGCTATAAGTGTATTCACAGGAGCAGCCCGTTTGCGGAGGTCTACGTAACAAGTTGAGGGTTCGAAAAGATAAGGCAGCGCTGGAAGTGCACAAGATGGTGATTGCAGAGCAACCTCAAACTGGCTATAATCCATGCGGAGGTTTCATGTGATTCGCGGCAGCCACTTAGCTAACATTGTACATCTTGGTGCCGGGACACTCGTAACTTTAACTAGCACAATGTCTTGTACTTAGTTGAATTTTTGGAATGCGTACTGGTCCCTGTGGAGGTTTCCGTTATGTAACATGTAATGTTTTGTAATCTTCACAATTATGAAGCGAAGACTTTTATACATACAAGTATTAAAGTTTCCTTGTACTGTTTTTGATTCCTTTGCCCTCTATTGGCGGGGGTTTTGGCCGATGCTTGTAATTGACAGGTCTTTTTTTGGCTTTTGGTGTGGCATTTTTGCCGTTTATCCTTGAGGCCTGGCATTTTGCAGGTCTTTTTCAAGGGTTTTGCGTCCATTTTTTGGCCTAAGAGGTCGTCCCGTGATGTGAGCTTCCCAGCTCTCATCGAGGGAGGTCCTCCAAGTACTGTTATCTTTGTCGAATGTCATGGCTTCGTTGCTAGCCACTTTTGACTTTTTCCCTCGTGGGTTATCTGTTTCTTTGGGGAAATTTTTCCTCTTTATATTATAGAGGATATTATATGGATTCTGCCTCATTAAAAACCTCACCTCCGCTTAGGAGTTTCCCTTGTGAGGAAAAGAGTGCAAATCCTTTTTGAATATAAAATGCAAAAATTTGAAAAAAAGATAGGGTAGTCTGGCCAACCTCCGCTTACATCATGCGAGAGGCTAACCTTACACGTGGAATTTGCGGAGGTTATCAATGTTCCAAGTGTGTTCAGAGACATTGCCTTCGCTGTCTACCAGGTGGAACGCCCCTGACCTGCCTGCTGCTTTTGCTGTGTAAGGCCCGTCCCATTTTGCTTGTAGCTTTCCAACCGTTGATGCATTTGGCTTTCTCTTGAGGACAAGATCTCCATCTTTGATATCTTTCCTTTGGACTTTGCCGTCTCTCCACTTCTTTGTTTGTTGCTGGTACTTAGTGATGTTGTCAACAGCCTCTAGTCTTGTTTCTTCAATGGTTTCTCTAGCATAGTCTTCGTCTTCTGCCGGTGCTTGCTTCATGACGTGTAAACTTTGGTGTTTTATCTCTTCTGGGAGCATGGCTTCTTCTCCATATAGGAGCTTGAATGGGGTGTAGCTTGTTGCTCTTGACATGGTGGTATTGTGAGACCAGATAACCTTAGGCAACTCCTCAACCCACTTTCCTTTGCGGAGGTTAAATAGGGTCTTTGATATTGTTGGTAAGACTATTCCGTTGACCCTTTCTACGGTTCCATTGGACTCTGGATGATACACAGATGCGAAGGCTATTTTGGTGCCCATGGAGCTGCAAAATTCTTTGAACTTCTCTGAATCAAATTGCTTGCCATTGTCGACAATCACCATTCTCGGTACCCCAAATTTGCAGATAATGTTTTGCCAGAAAAACTTCTTCACCGAGTCAGAGGTTATAGTTGCCAGAGGTTTTGCTTCTATCCATCTGGTGAAATACTTCACAGCAACCACCGTGAACCTGTTGCCTCCCTGAGAGGTTGGCAGTGGTCCTACCAGGTCTATTCCCCATCTTTGCAATGGCCAAGTGGGTGGGATTAGCTAAGATTCTGCCCCAGGTCTCCTCTGGTGAGGTGAGAAATTATGGCAAGCTTCACAGGTTTTGACAATGTTCTCTGCGTCTTTGATATGAGTTGGCCAGTAGAATCCCTGTCTGATAGCTTTTGCGGAGAGTGCTCTAGGGCCTATGTGAGAACCGCAATGCCCTGAATGAATCTCTTGCAAGAGCTCTTTGCCTTCACTTTGTGAGATGCATTTTAACATAGGTTGAACTACCCCCTTCTTGTACAAACTGCCTTCTACTATAGCATAGTTCCTGGCTTGAGCTGCTACTCTTAGCATCTCTGACTCATCTTCTGTGTGGCTAATATTGTTGAGGTTATCAATTATGGCTTGCCTCCAATCCTCTCCTTCTACAAGCAAGACTGTCTTATAAGCTTTGGTCATTTCCTTTGTTGGTTTGTTAACGAGTTGGTAAAAGGTGCCTAGTGGAATGCGGAGGTTATTTGCTGCAGCTTTTGCTAGCTCATCTGCCTCTTTGTTCTTTTCTCTGGGAATGAATTTGACTGTGAATCCTTGAAACCTCCACTCTAGTGCTCTGACAACTGTGAGGTACTTTGCCAACTCGGGCTCTCTGGCCATGCATTCTTTCTCTACTTGTCCTGCCACAAGTTGTGAATCTGTTCTTACCTCTACAATCTTTGCTCCATGAACTTTGGCCTTGGTGAGCCCTAGGATGAGGCCCTCGTATTCCGCAATATTGTTTGTTGCTTTATACTCTAGCCATGATGCAAACTTTGTTTTGATTCCAGAAGGTGACATTAGGACTGCGGAGGCTCCGACTCCATTTTGCCCCCAAGCACCATCTGTGAATACTGTCCATAGTTGTGATGTTGGCTGTTGAGATTTTTAAAGGGCCGTCACTAGAAATAGATATAGAACCAATCTGCCATGTATAGTCTGCCAACGCTAGGGAGTATTTGTAGCACTTCACGGGAGGCAAGGTACGTTATTTATATTTCCCAAGGGAAGCAAATAATGTGGGAGAGATAGATCCTTAAGTTCACCTCAATATAGTACCCTAAACTAATATGATAGGAAGGGTTGGATAGAAGTTGGTGGAGTGATACAATTTAGGCAATTAAAGATAACTAGTAGAGTTAGCTAGGTGGGAGGACAACGAGTGAGTATAAGACTCCTATGACTCTAACTTTACTTTAGTGATATGTATCTAGACACAAAAGATGAGACAACTAGTTGTGGTTTACACGGAATGCTAGGCAGTAGGTGAGATAATGAATTCAATCACCACTACCCCAGCTACTATGTTTTTGAGCCTTACCTTTTAGTAACTTGTTTAAACACGTGGTGGTTTATACAGAGACCGTAAGGGCTGTCACTACCTCCGCGGCTACCACGATCCATCCGTGCAACATGCGATAACCACGAGGTAAGATCGAGTCTAAGCACCACGCTTATACTTCCCTCTTACTACTCTAGATGGTAGCTACACAGATTAGAGCACCCTATGATTGCATCCAAACGAGGATTCAACTAAGAACGGACTAAACCACAAACTAAGTGTAGAAGCACCTATTTGTGAGACTTATATCACTACAACTATAGTGACAACTAGAGCAAAGTTGCACTAAGTAAATACTGAATAAGTAAATACTAAAGAAAGGACTATATATTATAAAGTTGCAAATACAAGAGAAAAGATAACTAGAGGCGAATCTTGCTCGACTCAACTCTAACTCCCACACTAGACTATCCTACTACACTCTCTTGGAGCTTTGCCTTTACAACTTCTCCACACTCCACTCCACACTCTAAATGAGAGGGGAAGGGGGTATTTATATAGCCCAAGGTGGGTAGGGGCTACCCCGCCATGTCATCGATCCGCGTGATCCCACCTCGTTAACCCTTGGATAAACCGCCTTAGGATCAAGGCCGGATGAAATAATCACGTGGACAATGTGGTAGGCGTGGGGGGGACGTCGGTGGTCAAATGGGCCATGGTCGTACGACCATGGTCCATGACTTTGTCGGGCCACCCTCAGTCTTTGGACATGTTGGCCCCTTTGGTTTACGTGTCTTGAGAATGGTGGCATCTGTTTTGTACCCACACGATCCAAGGGATTTGACCAATATGATGGATTGGTGACGTGGCAAGTCACGTGGGGAGGGTTTCAATGGCCTATGGTCGGCCGATGAGGTCCATTGGGCCTTGACCTTCCCCCCTTCTAGAAGATGTCCCCACATGTCGGGATGTCTCAGATGAAAATGGCCCTTGGTCGGGCCGATGGATCTTGTGGCCAAATGACTTCAGATTTTGTGTGGCAGCATCATAGGACATTGTGATCATGATGGTGATGGTATTTTGCCCACTTTCCATACTTGGGTCTTCGGATGGCGGGTTCTCTTTTACCCTCGCATAAAAATAATGACATCTACATGTGGAACTAGGTTATTAGATAAAATATGTTCATGAAATGTTGTTCTTCCCAAATAGGGATATTTTTGTTTTGATGGTGTAAATTAAGGGTGTTTTGGTGACACCAAATATGCACTTCTCGGGGTTCAACCTTAGGCCCGCCTTCTTGAGGTTAGCGAAGGTTTCTTGCAGGTCTCTTATGTGGTCGTCTTCTCTTCTACTCATGACCACTATATCGTCTACATAGGCAATGATGTTCTTGAGCAGTTGGCTTGTTAACACTTTGCTTGTCATTCTAGCGAAGGTTGCTCCTGGATTCTTCAGGCCCTCCGACATTCTGACAAAACAATATGTGTCAAATGGTGTAGTGAAGCTTGTCTTCTCTTCATCCCCTTTTCTTAGCCAAATTTGGTGATACCCTGAGAAGCAGTCCAAAAGTGAGAACCTTCGGCAGCCTGCTGCTTTGTCCACCGAAGTGTCTATTCTGGGAAGAGGGAAGGGGTCTTTCTTGCATGCCTTGTTGAGATCTATGAAATCAATGCACATCCTCATTTTGCCTGAGGTTTTCTTGGGCACAAGCACTACGTTTGCTAGCCACTCTGGGTACTTGATCTCTCTGATGACATTAGCGTCCAGCAATCTTTGCACCTCCGCTTGTGTGGCCAGGATTTTGTCCTTTGACATCTTTCTCTGCTTTTGCTTCTTTGGCCGCTTGTTTGGATTGATATCCAGGTTGTGCTCAATTATGTCTCTGCTTACTCCGTGGAGATCGGCCGCTGACCAGGCGAAGATGCTTTTGTTCTTGACTAAAACCTCTATCAAACTCTCTTCTTCTTGGGGTGATAAGTTAGCGCGGATGGTTACTTTGTGGTCTGGGTCTTCATCATCAATGGGTATGAGCTTTGTCTTCTCCTGGTCCTTCAGACTTGTTTTGCCTTTCGGCATGTCCAGAGGTTGTGGATCTTCTTCTGGTGTTTGGACTGAGTTCACATTTTTGTGCGCCTTGTATATAGCCTTCTCGATGTTCCTGGCTTCCTTTTGGCTTCCGTAGACGGAGATGATTCCATGGAATGCAGGTATCTTCATACACAAATATCCCATATGGATTGTTGTGTTAAATTTGTTTGTGAATCCTCTCCCAAATATGGCATTGTACGGTGAGTAGATATCAACTACATCAAATGTGATGTATTCTGTCCTTGCATTTTCCTGGTTCCCGAATGATACTGGCAATGAGATTTTCCCTAATGCCTGTACTTGCTTGCCTCCAAATGCTATGAGGGGTGAATCTGAAGGTTGTAGTTGACTTCTGCTAAGCTTCATCTGATCGAAGGTGTTGGAGAAGATTATGTCAGCAGAGCTTCCATTGTCCACTAAAATTCTGCTTATCCCACATGCTGCTATGTTTGCCTTGATCACCAATGCGTCCACATGTGGGTAGCTTTCCAACTTCAAGTCCTCCTCTGTGAAAGTGATTGGGGTTCTAGACCAGTCGCAATGTTTCACTAACCCTTGAACGGCTATGTTGTTGACCAGTCGGAGATGATCCTTCTTCTACCTTTTGCTCTAAAACTCTATAGCTGAGCCCCCAGCTATCAGCAAGATCATCCCGATTGTGGGTAAGGGTGTATGAGGATTGAGTTGGTTATCTGGGTTGGGTTTGTTTTTTGGTGGTGCCACAAGTGGAGGTCCTAGCGGAGGTGGTAAGTGGCTACCGGTTCTTTGTAGGTTTGGCAGTACCGCTAGTTTTGCGGAGGTTGGCTTGTTTCTATGTAGGTTATGTGTTGTTGCCTTGGGCTAGGGTAAGACATGCTTTGGATTCTACTTGAGTAGTTTGGGGGAAGGCACTTGGGGCGGGGGTGTTGGCCGCCATGCTGGTAGGAAGCTTGGGTAATAGGCTCTTGCTAGTGTTGACGGGTGGGCTTGAGTGGAATTAAGGGATGGGTATATGGGACCGTATTCTTTGTGGAGGTGGCGGGGTGGCGGTGGTTCTATCCGAGGGGAAGCTAAAAGCTAACTTCCCTTGTTGGGTGGGATGGGGGTGGCGGAGGTGCTTGATCGCTTCCGCGTGACACCCCTCTTTTGCTTGCAGAGGACATCCGGGCAATCTCTTGTGAAATGCCCCTTTTTTCCCCGTGGACCACGGAATACTGCTTCCTTGGCTTCTTGCTCCAGTTCTTCCCTAGCCCCTTTCCTTGAAACGGTTTCTGCTAGGAATTCGGAGGTTTTGTCTCCCAGGGGGTACTTGACCTTGGCTTACCTCCGCTAGCTGATTCAGCATGATCAGCACTTGCTGACCCTGACTTTGCTTCTGCGGGGCTCCCTGCGGCTGGCTTCCTTTTTGGTTGCCTTTCGTGCCCTGTTGCTTGTCCTGATTGATCTCCTCCAACCTCTTCTAGAAATCATTGTCGGAACGGGTCCACATCTCAAATTGCTCACACAGCTCTTGCATATTGGCTGGTTTCTTCCTAGCGAGCTCCCCTACGAATGGTCCAAGTCAGAGACCTCTGATAGCCGCGTCAATGGCGACTTCATCTGGGACATCCAGTGCTTTGGCTTTGATCTGGAGGAACCTCTAATAGTAGTCCTCGAGGGATTCGCCTTGGCCTTGCTTGCAATGGAACAAGTCCGTGGAAGTCAATGACCGAATGATGTGCCCTTTGAAGTTAGCCAGTATCTTATCTCGGAGGTTTTCCCAAGAGTAAATAGTGCTTGGCTTTAGCAGTGAATACCAAGCTAAGGCATCTCCCTCCACGGCAATTATGAATGATTTTGCTAGCACCGCCTCATCTCCACCCACGGAGGCTATGGCGGTCTCATAGCTCATAATGAACTGATGAGGATCTAATCTTCCGTTGAATCGAGGTAGCTGGGTTGGCTTGTACTTTGCAGGCCAAGGAGTTCGCTGTATTCCATCTGACAGTGGGGACTTTGCATCGAATGCCCTGCTATTGATGCTCATTAACTCCTATTCTTATGCATCAACAAGACATGAAAATGGACCAAAAGATAAATCAAACATAGAATAGGGTCTTTGACTAACAGTTTCCACGAGTTTTGGTGAATTATATATTTTCAGCGACTAAACAGGAAATCAGTGAGAGACATGAAGACATACGAGTCCCAGACGTGTCCCGAACCCTATTCAACTTGGCTCCTATGAAAGAACCATCTAGAAGACTCCAGAAGACACCACGACGAAGCCATCGATTCAAGTCGGTTTGATCCAAAGGCCACGGTTCATCGCTTGGGACTATAAATCCAGACCCTAGGGTGAAACCCTAATCAACTAATTCATTGTAACTCATTGCAAATTAGTTCAAGTTAGAAGCCAAGGCAGAAGAAGAAGAGAGATCCTCTCCACCAGAGATTAGGATAGCTACTCAATCGTTCTAGTTCTTAGAACCTAGTTCTAGATAGCAAGTTAGATTCTAGTAGAGTTGAGCGTCAGCTCAGGATTCTAGATCATCAAGTCATCAGGAGTCTGGTATTATCTTTGTATCCCAATGACTTTATGCTATTACAATATTATGTGTTTGATTGCTATGTTATTACTTTATTCTAGTAGTATATTTGATATAGTCATGATATATGCTGAATTCATGCACTTATTCGTAGAGCTCCTAGTTCATTACTCGAGCGTGCTAGGTGGTAGAGATTATGTAAGCGTGGTGCTTAGATATTATTTACCTGCGGATTCATCTTATGCTCCGGGTCATGTGGTAGATCGTGGGGGTGACAGCCCTATTGAGTCCTTTGTAGTCCACTCCTCGAGATAAGCTATTACTTTGCCATCAATATTCTAAAGCCAACATCCTTTAATTCCTCCCTGTGGTTAAATTATAAATAACGATACCTGGTTTACTCCCCGGGTGAGATGCTACAGTGGTATTTTTATCTGTGCGCTTGCTGATACCCTTTTTATATATTTAATTAGAGAAGATATCAAGAGCATTTTACAGATACCATTCACGCTTCTCTCGCATTGCTGTTAGGGATGACAACCTAGCATTAGGTAGTGTGTAGAGATGACCACACTTAGTGCTCTGGCGGCATATCCTTGGAGGTGGGGTAGTGACGTTAGTGAGTACCAACAAGCATTTCTGGCGCCATTGCCGGGGAGGAATAAATGGCTACCTTAAGCAAATTGATGGCAAGATACTTATGAGAAAATCAAAACTTGGCACCTCTGCTTAAACAGGATTACCCTTGTTTGTCTTTGTTTATATTTTATACAGGGTATTACAAGATTGATTGTGATTCACTACACTTTGTTTATCAGAATCAAGTCAACCAAAAGAAAGCTCTACGCCAGTTCCTGAAGCCATGCCTGAGAAGACGTTGCAAGAGTTCTCTGCTCCAAGCATCAAGAACATTTGCACTGGACCAACACTTCAAGTCAATCAAGAGTTCGAGCTCAAGGCTAGCCTCATCAACATGGTGCAAGCTACTCCATTTAGCGGAAAGGTACATGAAGATGCAAATGCTCATCTCCAGAACTTCCTTGAGCTTGGCACCACCGTCTCCATCAAGGACATCCCTCAAGACATCATACTACTTCGTTTATTCCCATTTTCACTAATGGGAAGAGCAAAGCAATGGTTCTACACCAACAAAGAAGAAATCAACACATGGGAGAAATGTTGAACCACCTTTCTAGCAAAGTTTTTCCCCATAGGCAAAACCAATGCCTTACGAGGAAAAATCACCAACTTCCAACAGCAGAAGGGCGAATCAATTCTAGAGGCATGGGAACGTTTGCAAGAAAACATATCAGATTGCCCACATCATGGAATAGAAGACTGGATGCTCTTACAAGGATTCTACCATGGATTACACCAAAAAGCAAGAGAGCATCTAGATGCAACTACTGGAGGATCATTTTTATCACTCACTCCTGGGAAGGCCGATATACGTATGGACGAAATATCAGAAAATCAAGGCTGGACCCAGAAGAATATTCAATACTGCCATCAAAGCGAAGAACATCAAGAAGAAGAATTGAAGGCAGTATCAACAGGGATGGATGTGCTATTGAGTTGGCTTGATCAACGAGCCAATTTCAAGAAAGATCGACAGGCTACACAAGATTCAATGAATGCCACAAGAGACTCAAGCCTGGTGGTCAACAACTCAGCTCCAACATGAGGACAAGACCTGCAACAACGACCTTCTTATCAAGGTAAGTACCCAAGTAATTATATCAAACAACCTTCTTTACGAGAATTAATTGAGGAACAAACTAGGATTAATGATAGTTTTTCTAAGAAGCTTGTTGCTAATGATAAGATCCTAGATGATATAAATGCTAAGATAGATAACTTTTCTATAGTCTTAAAGGATCAAGTTACTTTTAATACAAAATTAGAATCAAAGTTAGCAAAATTGTCTGCTACCTTGCCTGTTGCCACTAACCCCGAGCAGGTATTTAATATAACCACAAGGGGTGGTAAAGCAACACGTGATCCACCATATCCAAGGGGCACAACAAGGGCACCTACAACCCCTAGTAGCACCAAAGCGGCAATACCAGAAGGAAACAAGGATGATGACGTAGAAGAAGTTAAGCCACAAGAACAAGAGCCAAGGATACAAGACTTTCATGACACCAACTTCCTACCATATCCAAGAAGAATGAGAAGACCTCAAGTGGATGATCAGTTTGGAAAGTTTATAGAGGTGATCCAAAAGCTATATGTCAACATACCTCTGCTAGACGCCATGCGTCCCAACTTATGCCAAGTACATTCGAGACATTTTGAACAAGAAGAGACCTCTGCCTACCACTGAGGGTAATCAAGTTAACCGAGGAGTGTAGTGCGGCAATCCTAAACACTTTTCCCATCAAGAAGAAGGATCCAGGATGCCCTACTATAGACTGCTCCATTGGAGATCAGTACTTCAACAATGCACTCTGTGATCTTGGAGCAAGTGTCAGTGTGATGCCCAAGGTGGTCTTCGACAAACTAAAGCACCCCACTCTAGTTCTAACATCAATGTGTTACAACTAGCAGACCAATCAATTCGCTACCCAGCAGGAATTGCCGAGAACATCCCAGTGAAGATTCGAGAGTTCTTCGTGCCAGTGGACTTTGTAGTATTGGATATGCACCCAGACTCGAAGGTTTCTCTGATTCTTGGATGACCATTCCTGAGCACTGCTAATGCACGCATTAACATCGGAAAGGGAGAGATCACATTTGAGATAAATGGAAAAGAAGAAAAGTTTGCCTTCAAACCAAGACCAGAGCTCAACATCAATGCAAACATGATCGATCAAGAGAAGTCATCATCAGAAGAGCCATCATCTCCGAAGACGGAGGATGCACCGAAGATTAGAAGAATTGGAAGTCCAGTTAGGGGACTTAAAACTACGAACCCTTGCCGAGGTAAGTCGGTAAATTATCCATAATAAATTTCTACATCACATAAATATCTACCATGAAAATTATTACACCCCATGTGAATAATTTTTACCACGTTAAACCCGTAGAAGTAATTTTTCGTTGTGGCACAAAAATATTTTTACTTTATTACTTTTGCTGTTGCATACCGTATATATATTTTATACAGCATTTATACCCTTACACATGGGACCCACATGTCATAGGAATAAACATCACAATCACCTTTTTCTTTATTCTCTTTTTTCCCTCCTCCACCAATTCTCCACCAAAGATCGCATTATTTAGCGTGGGATTTCATCAAAGAAGTGAACGAAGGAGAGCAGCCATGGGTGGGACCCATGGTGGGCTGGCTGGCCCCACCACAAGGCCGCGCGGCCTGCCCCCAGCCCTCTATAAAACCAGCCTCTCCCCTCGCCATTTCATCACTCAAGCAAGTACAAAAATCACGAAGTTGCAATCGAGAAACCTTCGCGCCACGAGAGGAAGGGAGTAGAGAGAAAAATAGGAGAAGAAAAAAGAGAGATTTTTTAGTATTGGGTTCAATAGAGAGTAAGAGGAAAAGAGGAAGCAATCAGCTCTCGAAGGGGTTACCATCATAAACACTAACCCTACTATTTTCTATACCCTTGTTTGGAGTAACTTTGTTTTCGTGAAATCAAGATGTTTGGACTTTTCGGTCGCAACCGATCCACCCTAAACAGTACATGGAGAGCCATGAGTGTCGACCCACGAGAACCATCGACACCGATTGCGGCGCCCTCACCAATCGCTTCACCATCACAAACCACCGGTGGTGTTGTAAGCGACATCCATCTACGCCTGAAGAGGGGATAAGAGAAGGACAGGTACAACAGTTTGAAAGATCGCGAGTTCCTCCACACCCCAAAGATTCAACTCCGACTTTCTACAAGAAACAGGTATGGATGCCGAATTTAACCTCATGTTTAGCCTATTAGGATGTCTAGTTTCTGGAACACCACGGAGCCGGGCAACCGCCTCCTCACCATGGAATTTTTATGCACACTTCAATACACCGAGGATGGAATCTCCTTCCGGCTTTTCAGGGAAGAATACACTTTTACATGGAGGAGATTGAGCAATAGTTTAGACTTTTCACCATCCTGTGTTTTAGACTTAGACCATGTGCTAGAAGACTTTGACAGCCTCCGCTTTTGGAGAGACTTGACTAGGCAAAACTTCTACCGCCCACGCACTAACCACATAGAGCATCCAACCCTCCGTTTCTTTCACAAATGGATGGGCTTTGCTCTCTTCCCACGTGGAGATCCGATAACTGTGTGGGTAGGAGACCTTAAACTCATGTATGCTGCCATAAAGAGAAGGATGGTGTCCCCAGTAAAGTTGCTAGTGGAACATTAGATGTCGATCCCTAACCTTGTAGGACCGTAGATTTGTACATCTTTAGTGACTAGAATTGCTATGGACTTAGGAATCCTAGGGGAGGCCACATTGAATAGCATCACGACCCCTAGAGTATATATTGGTTATGAGCACTTCTGTCATGGTAGACTGATCAAGCGTGTTAATAATGAGCTATTCATGAATTATCCTAAGGGCTCTATCCGGTTACCTAACCCGGATATGAGTTTATATAGAGTGCAATCATTTTTGATCAAGTTTCAGGCACAACCAGTACAACAACAAACGAGTGCCCTCTCGCACGAACGTCATCGGTGACATATGACTGTTTGGGAGCAGATCCTCAACCGGAAGGACCAACATACATAGCATATACGGGCTATGGACCCATCGGCCCATACCGCCGTTTCTAGACCGGAGAAAGATCCTCGCCCCAAAGAACCGCAAGACCCAAGAAGCCTAGGAGGACAACAATTCACGGCCGGACGTTTTAACTTTGAACCTTCCACTTTTGTCCCTGCACGTAATTCTTTTTCAGGTTTTGAGCACCAAGCACCACAAACGTTCCGACAAAGGAGTCCATGACAACCGAGGACTGTTGTTGACACGAATTAGGGTTCCACGCCAACAGACTAGGGGTGGGTCTTAGACGCCCAAGAGGTTGCACACAACCTACAAGCAGCGAGAACCGCAGCGTGATCGACCAAGAATGATCAAGGGATCGTAGAGGCCGATGTAGAGCTCGGTTTCGACTAGAACGACCTCGGAATGCCCTCTGGAAAGATCCGTCGGGGAGGGACGCGTGAGGGGTGCCCTAGGATCGGCAAGGCCACCTAGAACGCCGACGAAATTCACAGAGAACGCCCGAACAAAGCAGATTAGAGGGGTTGAGAGAAGAGAATTAGGGTTTGAGGAGTTGATATGTGATCTTTGATCGATTGGATGTAGATGGGATCAAATCGCCATGAACCTCTTATTATATAGAAGGGGGTGGTCTTATCCCCTTAGGAAACCGTGAGAACACGGCTCCAATCAACAAAACCTTCCAAAACTCGATCGGGAAAGAGATCGGTTCGGAATCCGCATGAAAAACACGAATCGCGGCCGACGCCTTTCGATTCAGACCGCCCGACGCCGACCGGAGCCAGCGTCCGGCCGCACTCCAATCCTCGCGTTCACCGTCGGACGGTCCGAGCCTTTTGCACCAGACGTGCCTCTCACGTAAGCCATAGCGCCCGGCGCATGTATCACCGCGGCATGCTGCCTCCTCCGGATTTCTTGATCTTTTTGTCCTCCTTGTTGTACTCGGCCATGTCACGACCTCTTTGTCACGTCTAAGTCATCAAAATAATGCCTAGACATTTTTGGGTGTCAACATATGCCCCCCCTATTTTCAAAGCGAGGATACACGAACACGAAAACAAAGACAAGAAAACCGAACAACAACGAATGCCCATCGCATCGGTTGTCCAAAGCAACTAAGGGCGATACTAAGTATCGGCTATTTTGCTCTAAGGGCGATGCATGCATCGGCCATTGTTTGGAGAGCACTAGGCCTCTTGCCAAACACTTGGGAAATATTTTTTAAGATATCTCCCGTTAATTACCTTTGTTTGGCGTTCTCCAATGGTCGACTCAAGCACATATGATTTCCCAAAGATTACCTTGACCACCTTGAAAGGACCTTTCCAATTGGGTGACCACTTGCCAAATTGATTACTCTTCGTCCCTATCGGTAATATAGTTTGCCACACTAAGTCACCGATTTGAAACGATTTGCTCTTGACCTTCTTGTTGTAGGCTCTTGCAACATGGGCTTTGTCCTTTTCTATCTCCTTTAGAGCTTTTAATCTTTTGTCGGTCACCTCGTCGATGTTATGCATCATCAAATCATGATCGATACACAACGGAGATAAGTCGTTTTGCTTAGCAAACCTCGTATGCATCCAAATTGACTTCGACGGGCAACACAGCCTCTTGACCATAAACTAGCTCATAAGGAGTGACCTTGGTAGCGCCATGCCTCGATATGCGATGAGCCCACAATGCTTTCGACAAGACTTCATGCCCCTTCTTGGATTGTCATCTATCTTCTTCTTGATAAGCTTGATCAAGGTCTTGTTACTAGATTCCGCTTGACCATTGGCTTGAGCATAGTATGGAGATGAATTGAGCATCTTAATCTTATATGATTCGGCAAAATCCTTTACCTCTTTCGCCATAAATGACGTTCCTTGATCTATAGTTAATGTTTGAGGAATGCCGAATCTATGAATGATATGCTCTGTGATGAACTCAATTACCTCCTTGTGTGTCATGTTCTTCAATGGGTACCGCTTCCGACCATTTAGTGAAGTAGTCGGTAGCAACCAAGACAAACTTATGCCCCTTTGAGGATGGAGGATGAATCTGACCAATGAAGTCTAACCCCCAACCGCGAAAGGGCCATGGTTTAATGACAGGATGAAGCATAGCAGCCGGCACTAGCTGAATGTTACCAAACCATTGACACTCTTCACATCCTTTGTAGTAACGGAAACAATCGGCAAGCATAGTAGGCCAATAAAAACCAGCCCGTCTCAATAGCCACTTCATTTTTGGAGCTGATTGATGCGTACCACAAATGCCTTCATGGACTTCTCCCATTGCCACTCTTGCTTGATCAGTCCCTAGACACTTCAACAACAAATCTTCGACGGTCCTCCGATAGAGCTCACCATTATGCAAAGTATATTTGAAAGCGAGCGGCCAATAACATTCTTGTCAACCTTAATGCTAGGATCCTGCAAAAAAGACAAGAGAGGAGTCCTCCAATCTTCCAAATCGGTACTACCATTTTCCGTAACGTAAATAGACCGATTCAAAAGAATTTTACATCGATGTTCCAGATCATAGACAAAATCGGTTTGTCCAACTAAATTAGATGGTTGAACCGAATTTTCCATGCTTACCTTTGGAACAAACAAATCTTCATGCATCGGCAAATATTGTAGATGAAAGTATCCCTCTTCCACATTAAAGCCGGATGCCTATTGAGCAAGCAAGTTTGCTCTATGCATGAATTTTAAATGCAAATGATTCTCTTCCAATATATAGCCGGAAGCTTGTTGAGCTAGCAAATTAGCCTTATGATTTTTTCTCTTGGAATATGCCGAGTCTTAAATTCGGAAAACTTACCAATTAAATCAAGGCAAGCATCGAGGCGAAGCACTAAGTGATCCATCTAAGCATTGACACTCACCCGGCAACTTGTTGCACCACAAGTAATGAATCACCAAAAGCTTCTACATGATCAGCCCCCATGGCTTCTAACATGATCAATCCAAACAAGAGAGCTTCGTATTCGGTTTGATTGTTAGTACAATCAAATTCTAATCGGCATGACATAGGATTTTCAGCACCATAAGGATTAACAATGGCAATACCAACTCCGGCGCCACCTTTGCATACCGATCTATCAAAATATAACCGCCAAGGGGTGATAGTGTAATAATCTACCTCATTATCAAGATTTATGCTGTGCTCAACAATAAAATCAGCAAGAACTTGACCTTTTAAAATTCTCAATGGCTCAAAAGTCAAGTCATACTCAATTAAAGCATATGCCCATTTGCCCGCCCTTCCGAAAGGATTGGCCGATACAACATGTGTTTGATGACATTGGCCCGGCATGCTACCACACAAGTGCTTGACAAAAGATAGTGTCTCATTTTGGAACAAGCAAAAATATAGTGATAAGCATAATTTCTCAATATGGGCATACCTTGTCTCGGGATCAAGAAGACGGCGACCAAGATAAGCAACAACATACTCCTTCCCTTCATCTTCTTGAGTCACAACAGCCCCAATTACCTTATCTTCGGCAGATATATATAATCGGAAAGGTACTCCCCTTCTAGGTGCATGAAGAATGGGTGGAGATAACAAATATTCCTTTATCTTGTCAAAAGCTTCTTGTTGCTTTGACCCCCAAGCAAAATCAGCCTCATTCTTCAACTTAAGTATGGGGGTGAAAGGAATAATCTTCCCGGACAAGTTAGCAATGAATCTTCTCAAGTAGTTCACTTTGCCTAGGAATTTTTGCAAATCCTTTTTACATTGAGGTGCTTGAACTGCCTTGATCTTTACTATCCTCTTGGGATCAACCTCTATGCCTTTGTCATGAATTATGAATCCGAGAAACGTTCTAGCCGACACTCCAAAAAGCACACTTGAGTGGATTCATCTTTAAGCCATAATAACGCATCCTCTCAAAAGCAAGACGTAAATCGGCTAAATGAGAATCATGGGAAGCCGATTTGATTACCACATCATCAACGTACACTTCCATAATTGTTGGTAAAAAGATAAGCCTACGTAAATATTTATAATTTGTATAATCCACAAGTTTAACGGATACCGGTGAGCACTTCACCCGGAGAGGGTTTTTAAATATCAAATCCACAGGAGAATGGTGTAAGAATGGTGAGAGGCTATAACTAAATCCCCGAGAAGATAACAAGGAAGAGAGATGATAAAGGTTGAGAAGATTTCTATGGTTGTCTAGTTTATATCCTTGTAAGCTTTGTAAATATTTCTTATGGGGACATTATTCAAGAGGAAAGACACTAGTAAAGAGTGCAATCCCAAGCAAACAGTCCTGCCGAGTCCTATCCAACGGGAGGTGGAATACAAAGAATTAACGAGGCTATAAGTCACCCTTGTTAGTTACCACAATCCGGAAGGTAGGGTGCATCGACGAGCTATCTAGTCCAAGCACCGCGCTTATACTAGGGGTAGCAACTTCAATCCAAGAGCGACAAGAATTGAAGTACTCCAATAAAAGAGTCGTAAACCATAAGAATAATATAAACAAGATGACTTACTCAAATATGAAGTTGATCCACCTTAGAAGTCTCAAGAACAAGATCCAATGGAACCCGATCCAGGAGGTACAAGCATAGAGGAGACACCGACTGTGTTCGAGCTTCCCCTTAACTTCTCCTTCCACCCACTCTTTATTCTCTAAACAAGACTAGATCTAGTTTCTCTCGTGGGAACTACAAAACTAGTCTCTCAACTTGATAGCTATCTCTCTCAACTTGATCTAGAGCATCTACTTCTAATTGGAAGCTAGGGCAATGTCATTGATCGAGGGGGTTGAGCGTGATGAACCAAATGAATTATGCCCCCGGCCCGGGTCGTGGGGGTCCGGTTATATAGCCGTGGTCGATGAACCGTAGCCCTTGGATCAAACCGACCTTGATAGATGGCTGGGATTTCTTCTCAATGGCGGTTGTGAACCGACCTAGGAGGAGGTGGCTGACAGGGGAGCCCACAGGGCGGCTGCGCCCACCAGAGAGGGCGGCCGCGCCCACCCCATGACAGGTGGGTCCTACCTTTCAGGGCTAGTCTTCTGGAGTCTTCTAGGGTGTTCTTTCGTAGGAGTCAAGTTGGGTTACTTCATGATCAAGTCTCTTCATCGTACGGGGTGCAAACTCTGGGCTTTTTCCTGTTTAATCCCTGAAAATATATAAATCACCAAAACTTATGGAAATTGTTAGTAAAGCCCCTAGTTCTACATAGATATTCATTTTATACCCTTATTTTATGTTTAGTTGATTAATAAATATATACCATAAGAGGTGTCAACAAGCTCCCCCACACTTAGGCTTTTACTCGTCTTGAGAAAAGGTTGGATATAACATAGTTGTGAGTCAAGACATCAAGCATAAAACAATCTCATGGTCATACCTATATTGCGGGATTCATGGTGTCTACCCGGAACTTTGAGCGGTTGGAGAATGGAACAGCTTGAAGTAGATAACCTTTCTTCCTTTAATCAAATCAGCTGGAGTTTTTGCAATGATTTTTGAAAAGAAAACATAGCTTACCTTCTTCTTTGTTGTGGTACTCTCAAATCACTCGATATATGTAGTATTTTTGGTCCCTCACTAAGGCATATGTGATGAATGCCTTTGAAAACATCCTACCTCTAATAAAGGCTTATCCGGCGTTTCAGGTATGTCAAGGCTTGTAGCATACTTACTATGTATGTATTGCAACGTCAAAGCCAGATCCATGGGAGGGAATGTCATACTCGTAGATCAAGAGGTGCATGTGTGTGGATAATATGGTGGCTATCCTAATTCTACTATGCTCTTGTCAACTTCTCTCTTTGAAAGATGAAAGATTAATACTTTTGTAAGAGAGGCTATGGGGTATCTTTATTCATATTTTTTTTCTCTTTTCTTTTTTTTTAGAGAGAGGCGGGCATCTAAGTACCCATTGTTTGAATTGCGAACACTTGTCCATTTTTTTTTTTCGATACTATTTTTGCATAGCCCATGCCTTGTCTTACATTTACAACAAGACTTGAATGTAGAGAGATCAAAAACTTGGAGCATATAATTCCTACAATCTTTTTGGTTCTATCCCCAAAGATAGGGATAGAGTTTCTAATGGAAAGAGCATGTTTTTTTGCGTACTCTCTCAGGGTAAGAGCAAAGATATATATGTGGGTGTACGTGATCTTGATCTTGGGAGCATGACAAATCTCTCAACATAGCTCACAGGACTTGACAAAGCCCAACACAAAGCAAATAGCTTATGGCTGGTTTTCAATGTTCATAGCATGTATGGCTTTAGTGGGATATAGCAATTACCACAAAGAAGAAGTGTAACTATCAATTTTAATATTTTTGAAATAAATTCTCCAGCAGAACGATATCAAGAATTAGGTTCTCATCATTCTACTATCTCACATTCCACAACAACTTAAGTAACAAGGGGTCCCTAATAAAATTAAGTTCCCAACAGCAATTGGATTAACCATGAAAAAGTATTATGTGAGTCTAACTTGAACTAGGCATATCAAACTTTTTCTTTTATGTTGAATTACTATCATATCAGAGAACTCTCGGTTTTTAACGAAACGAAAAGCAAAATATATGGAATTAAAAAAAGATGGAGAGCAAACCGAGGCGTGGACGAAGGTGGAAACGACGTGATGACATGGCGGGGTGCCGCCCGCAGTCCCCGGCGCGTCACGTGGGCGTGGGCGGGGGTCCCGTGGGCGATCTTCGCCGATGCGCGATCCTCGTTTTGTGACTTTCTATTTTCCGTGATTTTTGGGTTCAGCTTTGATTTTCTCGACGTCCGTATTGTCTCCCCACACTTGCCTTTTTATTATCCTTCAGTCACAACAAGGTGGAGACAAGAGACGTTGTAACGAAATAATAATAATAGAGAATAATAATTGAGACAATTGGATCAACTTTATTGATAAAAGAGCACTCTTTATTACAAGCAACTGATCTAATACCAAATCTAATAGCAAATCTAAACGAACTAACTAAGCGAATTAATCTCGAACTAGCTAATGAGTGCTCTAAACCGATTACAATTTATCGAGTTTTTCCCCAGATTAGCGAAGGCTTTCTCAAAGGGCGGCTACTCTCTCAGACAAGGCTTTGTTCTTCTCTTTTCGCTTTGTTGAATCTTCTCTCTAAGGCGCCTATACCCCTAGAGGTGGAGCTCCAATTTTTATGCTCTGTGAAGAGGAAGCTTCTTCAATCCTCTACCTCTGCGCGCAAATCAGCAACGGTGAACTTACTAAAGCAGCGCTTAGGGGCGTGCTCTGTAGCCTCCTGCTGCGGGATGTATCTAACTTGTCCCGGATTGGCACGCACGCCCTCTATAGTGACGCGAGGATCTGTGTAGTTGATCTTCCGGATGTTGTTGAAGCGATCCCTCTTGACACCGCTAAGCATCTCGTTAGCTCACGGTGGTAGCAGCGTGGTGCCCTCCGGCACCGCGATCTTCTTCTTCTGCGCCTCCATATGCCGCGCCATGAGGATGGACTTGGTCAACAGGAACACTGTGGAGATGGTGGCGGGATCATGGCTAAAGGCATAGGTTGTGCCGGGTTGATAGCATGGTTAGGAGGAGGAGATGGTGGCGCTGGTGGTGTAGGTGGTGTTGGGGCGATCTTCTTCGGGTCGTAAATGACCATGCGTGTCTCGGTGTTGGTCATGGTGATGGCAAAAACTTGCTGGTCGTGGGTGTGTAGATGAAGGTGGAATGAGGTTAGGGATGATTGGGTCTGTTTATATATCGGAGATGACTTGGTCGGGAGGTTAGATCCAAATGTCCTAGGAGTTATCGCGACATAGATACTGTTAACGACTCGGGAATATACAGGATTCTATAGGATATTCTCAGACAAACGCGTGGGAAGAGGTTGGACGCGAGGGGGTGACATGGCAGGGCGGCCGCCCGCAGTCCTGGGCGCGGCTGTGTAGGCCTAGGTGGCCTTGGGGGTCATCCTGTTCCTACGGTCTCCTGGTGTGATATTAATCCCTATACGGACTTTTGGCCCACGAGTCGGAAAGCTATGCGATCTAGGCCTAATGACAAGGTAAAATTAAAAATTCTATCACATCTAATTCCTCAGGTTCTTTATTGGGCTCATAAAATATTTTAAGACGTTGGCCATTTACCTTGAATAACTTACCTTCGTGATCTTGAAGAGTGACCGCCCGTGCGATGACGAATTCACCAATTTGAAGGGTCCTTCCCATTTGCTCGAAGTTTTCCGTGCACGAATAATTTTACCACGGAACTAAAATGCAATACGACGCGGGGAGTAAAACTCTTCTTCTTGATTCTCTTGTCATGCCATTTCTTTGTTCTTTCTTTATAGATCTTGGCATTGTGATAAGCCTTCTCTCGCCATTCATCAAGCTCTGATAATTGCATCTTTCTTTTCACTCCCGCGGTTTCTAAATCCATATTCCATCTCTTGATTGCCCAGTGAGCCTTGAATTCTAGCTCAACAGGCAAGTGACAGGTTTTGCCGTAGACAAGTTGGTATGGAGACATTCCAATCGGTGTCTTATATGCTGTCTGTATGCCCACGTGCTTCTAGAAGTCTATCCTTCCACTTTGTTCCCATCGCATCCACTATCTTTCTGCAAGATATTTTTGATTTGTTTATTTGATGTCTCGCTTGTCCACTAGTTTGAGGGTGATAAGCTATGGCTTATATTGTGACGAACCCCATGTTTTGCTAAGTACTTTTTGAATCTACTGTCAATGAAGTGGGATCCTCCATCACTAATCACCATTCTTGGCACTCCAAACCTTGGAAATATTATTTCTTCAAACATCTTTATTGAGCTTCTATTATCAACAGAATCGCATGGCATGGCTTCAACCCATTTAGAAACATAGTCAACTGCCACCAAGATGTGTTCATAATTCCCGGATTTTGGAAACGGTCCCATGTAGTCAATTCCCCTTACATCAAAGAGTTCTATCTAGAGATTGGTTGTGAGAGGCATGGCGTCTCTTGCATTGATATTCCCATGTCTTTGACAAGCTCCACATCTTCGGATGAAATCTTTTGTATCTTGATACATGGTTGGCCAGAAAAATCCTGCTTGCCAAATCTTCGCGTGTGTTCGAATGCCCCATAATGTCCTCCATATGGCGATGAGTGACATCTCTCAATAATTTGGATTCCTTCCTCTGTTGGTACACATCTTCGAGTAGGCCATCTCGAGCAAACCTTGAAGAGGTACGGCTCATCCCAAAGGTGATGACGACTCTCATATATAAGCTTCCGTTTATACGCCCCTAGTGGTATGTAACCTGCAACCATAAAATTAACAATATCTGTGTACCAGGGATCGGTACGGGTTATCCGATAAAGCATGTCATCCCTGAGTGAGTCATTAATGGGCAATTCATGTGGGTTTTCAAAATGCATTCTAGATAAATGATCGGCAACAGAATTTTCTACTCCCTTTTTATCTTTAATTTCTAAGTCAAATTCTTTGAGCAACAAAATCCATCTTATCAAATGAGGTTTAGCATCTTTCTTGGTGAGCAAATATTTCAAAGCAGCGTGATCAGTGTAAACAATCACTTTGGCTCCTACCAAGTAAGATCTAAACTTATCAATAGGATAAACAACAGCTAGCAGCTCTTTTTCAGTGGTAGCATAATTAAGTTGTGATCTTCGTTGAAGCACTCGGCTAGAAGCAAGACAAACTCAAGAAGACCCAAAGGTGAGCATGTAGGAAGTCTCAATTGACAACTTGTTATGCTCAACAACATATTTCTGCTTGGTCTAAAGAGTTGTTGCTTCCTGCATGTCCATGACACATGAGGGTTTATCCTCAAAAGATGTGACATGAAGGATGAACATTGAATCTTGACTATTGTCGAGAACAACATTTTGTTGGCGAGAGGGACATGACTTGTGTTCGTGTGAGAGCGGACAGTGTTTCGTTTCACTAAGATGCGGAAGCAACTTGGGTGAAGCGAATAGAGTTATGAACTTCGCCTCCTCGAACGGGTTTTGGTTGGGAAGATGCTTTGCCTTTGGGTTGTCTAGGTGAGAGGCAAAAGCAATCTTTCCCAATTTCTCATCGCGGCTCCCCTCTATAAGTTTTTCGTGAAAAAGCTTTTTTTTTAGAGGGTAGCCTATGAGAAGATCGAAATCAAGGATGGGGTAGATATGGAAGTCTAAGCGCACCTTGGCTTTCGAGGTTACGCCACCATCCTTGAATTCAATCGCGAACTCCAAAGGATAAAGCATTCCTTCCTTCGGTGTTCGTGGTTCGGGAGAGGGCTCAACAGTCGGTTCTAATAATGGTATGAGGAATTGTTCGACTGATGCGGGCTCCTCAAAGCTTGACATGCCCCTGTCGTGGAGGAGGGTAAGTTATACAACGGGAGAAGCAAGCTTCTCTAGGATGTGTTCAAGGATTTTCCTCTGTTCCGTTGTAGGATTACGTGAAACGACCCTCCAATGGTCATGTCAAGGCATAGGTCAGCATCTATGTCAAGACCCGAACAAAAGATATGCAAAAGCACACTATTGGGTAATGACAAGTCTAGGCCATCATGTATAAACATTATAAACCTGGCCTAGGCTGCACCTATGGACTCCTTCTCATCCTATTTGAAATCGAGGATTGTCCTTGGTAGGGAGTTGATGGGGAAGAATGCTAGACAAAAATTGTCTTTGAGTTCTTCTCAGTCCCCATTCAAACTTCCTACGACAATAGTGTACTATTGTTTTGCTTTCTCTATGAGGGAGAGCGAAACAAATTCCACATGTGAATTTCTTGTGTCATACCAGGAATGCTTAGGCATGCATAATTCCTCAAAATCTCATAGGTGGTAACAAAGGTTTTCAAAAAAGTCACCAGAGAGGGAGTGTGCCCGAACCAAAGGTTTTTTTCTAATTTTGGGTAGAGTTCATGGCCGAATGAAAATTTTGATTTTCAAAAAGATTTTGTGAAAGTGTGAACTCCCCTTTGGAGAAGCAAAGCAAGAATTTGAATTGGTTGGATGCCTTCATTTTGAAAAAGAAAAATAAATAACTATTTTTGTTTTTTTTTTGGATACAACACACGGGTGCTCTAGGCTCGAGAGAGAATTACGACTACCGTTCCCGGCACGGCGCTAGAAATGCTTGTTGGCGTTTCTTAACATTATGCGAAAAGAATCCATAGCGTCACGAAATTGTCGTTATAGCATTTCACCCGGAAGTATTCAGGATATCGTATTTCCACGAGGAACGGTTGTGTGATTACTCTCTAAACAGAGTCACCCTAGGATAACTATGGGTGGTGAGGTATCTTTATGGGCTCAAACTCTCTAGCGAGGGATCACTTGGCTGTTATGTCCTTACTTCGGGCACCGGCAATCGCCCAAACTGGGATGGAGACTGGCAATTGCACTGCGCCACAGCCGAACGTGGGGGGATTACAAGGGACGGACAAGGCTGTCACGACCCAGCCGTGTACCCCCTCAACCGTTGGATGTGCCACAAAGATAGATAACCCCTAGCCTAGACACCATGTCTACACTAGTGATTATTACTCCCGTGTATACAAGGCTTACCTGGTCCCGGGTCCTTCTACTAGAGCAATGCCCCGAAGGAACAACTATCAATCCCGCAAGTCTATAACAGCTAGATAATATGCTTAAGAGTAATAAGCCGAAGAGGGACACAACCATTCTTACCCAAAATGATTAGAAGGTTGTAGAGGTACAAGTGTGGCGGGTGCCGACAAGTCCAAAGACTCAGGCCACCCGAGATCCGCAATGCACCGGGGTACACCGGGACTCCATGGAGAAGAGGCCAAGCCCTCTTCTAGCCTTCCCTCTCTCACTCTCCCTTAGAACTAAGAAGGAGGAAGAAGAAGAATAAGAGTGGAGTGGGAGCTTCTTCCTCTCTTCTACATTGTGGCTCTTCCTTGTGTTGTGTGGAATTGGTGTGTTGAATGGAGGAGGAGAGGCCCTCTACTTATAGGATGAGAGGAGGGGGCTAAATGCAAATCTACCACCATCAATGTACCAAACCGACCTCCTCGGGCGTCCAGGTTCAGTGAACGTGGCAACCAATACCGCCATACCACTTTTCGGACCTTGATTGCACCGCCAGAGAAGAATGGGCCCGTTTGGCAGCCGCAGGGGTGCAGGGTGCGGCGCACCAAGATCTGGTCCGATTAGGCTCAAATTTTGTGAGCTTGTCCGTTTCGTCGTTAGCTTCGTTTTTGGCGGGTGGTACACCAAAACGGAGTTCGTATGAAGAAGTTATGCCCAAAATACTAAACCCATGTCATGTGGCCCAATGTCATTTCATGTTGTATTTGGGTTTCCACTTCTTGGGCTTATGTATAGATGTTGATATTCAGGTTTATGGGCATTTCTCCTCTCTTCTCTTTGCTTTGCTTATGTCTATTTATTGCCTTGTTATTCTTTATATGTTTTCCTTTGCTTTTGGCCCAAAATGTATATGTTTCCAACATTGTCCTGCAAAACAAGTGAAGTACCAAAACTTGTGGAAATGGTTAGCTCAAAGCCCTATTACTATTGTGTTTTGGTGGTTTTATACTAATGTTGACGGTATAAAATATGTAGTTAACGACCGTCAACAGTGAGTGGTCTAGCAATATGTGAAAAATCTTTTATAAAACTACGATAAAAACCAGCATGGCCAAGGAAACTCCTTATCCCTTTAACATTCACAGGGGAGGCAATTGTTCTATCACTTCTATCTTAGCTTTATCTACCTCGATTCCCTTTTCGACACTAGGTGTCCAAGCACTATTCCTTCTCTAACCATGAAATGACATTTTTCCCAATTAAGGACTAAGTGCTTTTCCTCACATCTTTGCAAAACCTTGTCTAAGTTTTTAAGACAATCATCAAAAGTTTTCCCATAAACAGAAAAATCATCCATGAAAACTTCCATAATCTCTTCAATCATATCAGAAAATATAGACATCATGCATCTTTGGAAAGAAGATGGAGCATTACATAACCCAAAAGACATTCTTCTATAAGCATAAGTTCCAAAAGGGCATGTAAAAGTGCTTTTGCTTTGGTCACTGGGATGGATTGGGATTTGGTGATACCCAAAATATCCATCAAGAAAGCAAAAGAAAGAGTGGTTTGCCAATCGCTCTAACATTTCATCAATGAAGGGCAATGGAAAATGATCTTTCCTTGTGGCCTTATTTAATTTTCTATAGTCTATGCACATCCGCCATCCCGTGATGGTTCTCTGAGGGATCAACTCATTTTTCTCATTCTTAACAACTGTCATGCCTCCCTTCTTGGGCACAACTTGCACAGGGCTTACCCACCCGCTATGTGGCACAGGATATATAATCCCGGCGTGTAGTAACTTAAGCACCTCTTTCTTAACTACCTCTCTCATCGCATTATTGAGTCTACGTTGGGGTTCTCTAGAAGGTGGAATATCTGGATCTGTTGGAATACGATGAGTGCAGAGAGCAGGATTGATTCCCTTGAGGTCTTCAAGTGAATAGCCAAAGGCTGAACGATGATGTTCTAAGACAGCTTATCGACCCTAAGAGTCTCTTCTAGAGTGAGTTTATCACTTATGATTACAGGGAACTCTGGATCATTATTTAGAAAAGCATATGTTAGTGGTAGAGGTTTAAGCTCAATAGGAGGTCTAGGAGGGTTCTCAAATTCATCTAAGGGTTTTGTTGTGGTAGGATTATCGCCCTCTTCTTCGATGAAGAATTGAGAATAATCCTCGCGGACCGGATTCTATAAAGTGTTCTCCGATGCCTCCTTGATTTCCTCCATAGGGTCTGGTTCTAGACATGATTCGGTTTTTGCATGAACGGCTTGGGCAATAGGCAATGAGAGTTTTAATCCCTTGCCTAAGCGTATATCTAATTCTCCCGTTTGTCCTTCTGAAATAAGCCTTTCGATGGGTTGTCCTATCAACAGGTCAAAATCCATGATATCAAAGACATGAAAGCTTAGGTGCACCATGGTGTTCTTAACCTGGATTGGTAAAACATAAAGAATTCCTAAACTTTGGACAATTTGTCCTGAAGGGCTTTGTAGCAATTTTGTTGTGGGGCTCAATGGCACGTTTTTGGAGAAGTTCATGAGCAAAAAAGATAGTGCCATGATGTTTATTCCCACAACTGGATTATAAAGGGCGCCAAAAGCATCCTTATGAATTTGGCAACGAATAGGTATAGAAGGTGAATCCAAACGGATTACATCAGAGGAAAGCTCTGATTCTTCTAACCATTCGCTACTTATGATTGAGACAAGCTCTTTTGTAGTCCTTTGTAAAAGAGTTTTTATCGGGAAGGGTCTATAGGATCTAGACGTGATTGCTTAGCCTTCTCGAGGTTTCTTCGGTATGATATTTTGAGGTGTTTCCATATTCGAAAATAAATCATCCTCGATATCAAGTGGGAAATCAGAGATCGAGGGTTTCTTCCGGCTTTGATGGCTCTGGATTAGTTGGTGGTCGTAAAGAGTTTGGTATGAAATCATCTTCAACTAATCTTCTTCTTCTTCTTCTAAAGAGTTCTCTACAAAAGGATCACCTTTCTTATTTTTGTACAATTTTATCTAATACGTTTACAAGTTTCGTAGGCTGCAAGATGAAGAAAAGATCCATTTGCAGAGGTATTCGTGTATTTCCTAGATTTTCTATTCAGACCAACATAAAAATGTTGAAGTAAAACTTGGTCCGGCATGGCTAGAGTAGGTTCGGATTTGGAAAGAAGTTCAAAACGTTCCCAGAAGGCACTCAAAGATTCATTATCCTCCTATTTAGAGGATAGGATCGAGAGCCTGAAGTCGACTACTTTGGACATGGGGTAAAAGTCTGCACAAAAGTCAGACAGTAAAGTCCCCCAATCGCCTCCCTTCTTCTCTTTGTTCAATTCGTACCACTGGCGAGCCTTCCCTTTCAAAGAGAATGGAAATAACTTCCAGCGGATAGTTTCATTTGACATGCCTTCAATATGTAGGCAGTCGCATGTTTCCTCGAAGGTTTGGAGATGAAGAAAAGGGTTTTCGTCTATTGCACCTGAGAATGTATGATTTTGGACCAGCTCTATTAACCTAGGACACAACTCATAGGTCAGGGTGTTGATTGGTTTAGATGATGGGACAGGCCTATAAGTCTGCTCCGTGGGTGCCACGTATTGGTAGAGAGGTGTGGTATCCATTTTGCATAGTAGGAAAAAGATAAAATGTAAAAGAAAAGAAAAGATAAATCTACACTATGATAGTTTACAAGATTTAGTTATACTCACGTCTTCTTAAGCAACCGTTCTCCCCGGCAACAGCGCCAGAAATGCTTGTTGGTAAAAGATAAGCCAACAAGGAGAGGGTTTTAAATATTGAATCCACAAGGAGATACCGGTGAGCACTTCACCCGGGAGAGGGTTTTAAATATCGAATCCACAAGGAGAATGGCGTAAGAATGGTGAGAGGCTATAACTAAATCCCTGAGAAGATAACAAGGAAGAGAGATGATAAAGGTTGAGAAGATTTCTATGGTTGTCTAGTTTATATCCTTGTAAGCTTTATAAATATTTCTTATGGGGACATTATTCAAGAGGAAAGACACTAGCAAAGAGTGCAATCCCAAGCAACAGGTCCTGCCGAGTCCTATCCACTGGGAGGTGGAATACAAAGAATTAACGAGGCTATAAGTCACCCTCGTTAGTTACCACAATCCGGAAAGTAGGGTGGATCTACGAGCTATCTAGTCCAAGCACCGCGCTTACACTAGGGGTAGCAACTTCAATCCAAGAGCGACAAGAATTGAAGTACTCGAATAAAAGAGTCGTAAACCGTAAGAATAATATAAACAAGATGACTTACTCAAATATGAAGTTGATCCACCTTAGAAGTCTCAAGAACAAGCTCCAATGGAACCTGATCCCGGAGGTACAAGCATAGAGGAGACACCGACAGGTTCAGAGCTTCCCCTTAACTTCTCCTTCCACCCACTCTTTATTATTCGAACAAGACTAGATCTAGTTTCTCTCGTGGGAACTACAAAACTAGTCTCTCAACTTGATAGCTATCTCTCTCAACTTGATCTAGAGCATCTACTTCTAATTGGAAGCTAGGGCACAGGCTGTTGATCAGGGTTGAGCGTGATGAACCAAATGAATTCATGCCCCGGCCCGGGTCGTGGGGTCTTGTTATATAGCCGTGGTCGATGAACCGTAGCCCTTGGATCAAACCGACCTTGATAGATGGCTGGGATTTCTTCTCAATGGCGGTTGTGAACCGACCTAGGAGGAGGTGGTGATGGGGGAGCCACAGGGGGCCGCGCTTCACCGTAGAGGGCGGCCGCGCCACCCCATGACAGGTGGGTGCCACCTTTCGGGGCTGGTCTCTCGAGTCTTCTAGGGTGTTCTTTCGTAGGAGTCAAGTTGGGTTACTTTTATGGTCAAGTCTCTTCATCGTATGGGGTGCAAACTTTGGGCTTTTACCTGTTTAATCCCTGAAAATATATAAATCACCAAAACTTGTAGAAATTGTTAATAAAGCCCCTAGTTCTACATAGATATTCATTTTATACCCTTATTTTATGTTTAGTTGATTAATAAATATATACCATAAGGGGTGTCAACAATAATTACCCCAATTAGATCATGAAAGATTAAGTTCATAGCTCTCTGATATGTGGCGCCTGCATTCTTGAGTCCAAAGGTCATGACAATCCACTCAAACAAGCCGACAAATCCGGGACAAATAAAAGCGATCTTAGATGTATCTTCTTCCACCATAAATATTTGATTATAACCAGCGTTACCATCAAGAAAGCTAATAACTTTATGACCGAAGCATCATTAATTAGCATGTCGGCAATAGGCATAGGGTACTCATCTTTTGGGAGTGGCTCTATTTAAATCTCTAAAGTCAGTGCATACTCTAATCTTTTCGTGTCCTTCTTCTCAACTGGAACAATATTAGAAACCCACTCCGCATACCCGCATGGGACGAATGAATTTTGCTTGAAGCAACCGATTAATCTCTTCCTTAATTCGATCATTGATCGGCGAATTGAGCGCCTTTGGTGGTTGCTTGTATGGTCCAAATCCTTTCTTGATAGGAAGCCGATGCTCTACAAGATCTCGACTTAACCAGTGCATCTTTGTATAGTTCCATGCAAAACAATCAACATATTTCTTGAGAAGCGCGATTAGTCTAGATTTATAATCGGCTTCCAAGTTTTGATTAATGAACGTCGGCCGTGGCACAGAACCATCCCCAATGTCAACTTGTTCCAAAGGGCGGCCGATGTAAAACCTTGGCCCAACTTATTGAGCTCATCAAAGTCATCAATCGCTTCACATGCATCGGTCTTTTCAGTCCGATAATGCTCAAGTCGACGTTTTAATCATTCAAGATTGTCTTCCATTAATAAACAATGTTTATATAATGATATTGAGCCGATGATCCATCAGCTTCAATGACACAGGTACAAACCCATGCTCATCATAGCTAATATAATGATAACTGGACAGATCTCTACCTGAAAGACAAGTAAACCCGGATCCCTCAGGCGTAACATCGGTTGTAGCAATCTCAACCGAATTATCCGCATGAACAATCTCTATGGCATATCCCACCCATTGGATGAGGAACTGGTGCAAGCTAGAAGGAACACATTGATTGGTATGAATCCAATCATGACCGAGTATGAGATCATAGCTACCTTCCACATCAGCGACGAAGAAAGCCATAGCCAAAGTCTTGCTCCCCACGGTTAGCTCAACATTGGCAATGCCCCTGGAAGGAATTGGCGCACCTCCTCCTACGCCGATGATGGTCATGTTGGTCCTGATTAGCTCTTCCTCCTTGCACCCAAGCTTTTTGAACAGTGAATAGGGCATAAGATTGATGATTGCGCCACTATCCACTAGCATGTTGTGGACCGGTGCTCTGTTGATGTGTCCCTTCACATGCAATGGCTTAAGATGTCTGACAGGCGCAACGGGCTTCTTGAACATGGCGCCCTCCACTCCAAACGCCAACTCTACAGCAGCCACCTCATCATCTCCCTGCTCGATCACATAATAATCGGCGGAGAGAAAGATGGTGTTCATCTCAGTGCGTGGTGGTGAAGGCTCGTATTCCACCATCTCCTCGTCAGGTTCGGCTAGTGCTTCAATGCCGACCATAGCAGAAATAGCAGCGGCAAAGTCTTCGGGGGCACCTGTAGAGACATTAGAAACAGTAATCATCGGTTCAACCGGCTCAGGAGTCGGCATGTCCGAATCTTGGGCACTATCAGCCCCGTCGACAAGCTTGGTTGATTCAACACCTGGCTTAACTGGCTCAGCTGATCCATTTGCTAGGAGTGCCAACAAATCAGGGGCTGGTTTGAACACCTCCTCAACCGGTTTAGCCGGTTGCTCCACCACAATCGACTTGACCGATTTAGCAATCGGTTGAGCCAACCTTCGAGCAGCAGCGATCAACTCGGCCTCCCTCTGCTTGATCTCCTAGACAATCTCTGGCAAGATAGGCCCTTGTCCTTGAGCAGCAGCCATGCGCTTGAGCATCTTTTGTCTGGCTCGCTGAAGCTTCCTCTTTTGGGTCTTGTCGATCCTCGACCGACACCACTTGGGTTGTCGGTACCAAGGATCCACGGGCTTCTTCCTCTTGTCTTGAGCTCCAGGCGCCTCCTCCATGACCTGGTCCTTGTCACCGATGGATCTTGCCCCCCAATCACAATCGGCTTGTTGACGTCATTGATGGGTGCCGTCATTGAGCCAATAATGATGAAAGGTGGAGGAGTAGCGATTTGAGCGGGCTTCACGACCACCTCTATCTTCTAGAGACGTACACCTACTGCATAGGTGCCTTCCCTTATTGCTCAAGCGTGAGAGTGTGGGACGTGAGCTCCTCCTTCTTCTCTACACCGCTAGAGCTCGATTGGTAACCCAATCAGCTAAAGATGGTTGGCTTGAAGATAGGACCAGCACCTCCTGTCATTGTAGGAGCCAAAGGATAGGGCACAAAACTCCCTTCGGTCCCCATTGAGGTGGTGGCGCCACCGGTGGAAGTGGTGGCCCCCAACGAGACACCCGTGGTCGAGTAACCTGCGCAACAGAAGACAAGAATGGAGGAGTCATAGCCAACTGCTTGTTCTTAGCTTGCCACGCTTGGGAGGTGAGGACTCTCTCTTTTTTTGCTGGCCGATTCTCAGAATCGGCCTTTTTGCTTCTTGTACTTGGCCAAAATTCGATCAAAAGTGCATTGAGGCTTCACGACTTGCTTCTTCACTTTTTGGCTCATTGGTCTTCCATGCTCCCACCTCCCGCTTACGTGGAACGAAGGAGTTCAGAACATGCACACTGGAAGTGAGGGAGCTAGAACCCTCAGGGCCGGCTGACCCAACTAAAGTGGTCAGTTCAACTGGCTTGATTGTTGCCTGGCCCTCACCAGTTTGGCCGACTGAAGTAGTCGGTCAAGCTGGCCTAGCTTGTGCCGCACGACCATCTAACCATGCTTGATGCTTCAAGGCTTGCGCTGAGCTTGCAACATTGGTAAGCTTGGCCTGGCCTTCTTTACTTTTCTCAGCCAATACCTGCCGTCCCGAATTCTTAGGAGCATTCGGTACAGGACGTGGCTTGCCAATGATCACATTCTTCCCTTGAGCGGTAGTAGCTTTGATGTGTACTGACCCGATGTCAGCACGGGGAATGGCCCGATCTTCACGGCAGTAGGTCGACGAACAAGATAACTTGATAATATGCCAGCGGAGATAGCTTTGCTGATGAAGGCAACAAAGATAACTTGCTGTAGAACAGCGGGTAACTAGCTTTATACCTGGCCAAGGTTGGATGCGACCAAGCGACGGGGACAGAGGCACCAAAACCGCGAAGACTTCGACTCGATCTCCAAACTACCGCAGAACCACAACTAGCGCTAATCCACACAAGGCGAGGCAGACGTACTGGAACTCGCAAAGCATGAACTAGTGGACCTCAGAGAGATCTCTTCGCAAGTCCAAGTAGAACAAGGAAGAACAAGGGTTGAGTAAGCACTCAGGCATCTCGGCTGCAATATCACTGGAATAATCTCAATTCATCAAAAGTTGTCGATAGCTTACACATAGGGGGTATTTATACTAGGAACAACCCTCCTAGGTAGGTGGAAACATGAAAAGAAGCTGGACTCATCGTCCATGTGAAAGGGAAACCTCGGAATGGAGTCCAGAGCTGATTCCGCGTGCCTGTTTGACTTCTACGCAGTCTTCAGTGTTTTGATCATAACTCTTTCTAGGAATCTTCAAATGACACGGGGCTGGATGCGTTGGAAAGCTAACTCGATAAGCTTTCCAATGATGTATAGCATGCTACATGAAACTTCGTAGAACGGTACAGTTTTATGCATGAACTTCAGCTTCAGGATTTTGCCGAATCTGGAACTTTGCCGAATGACTTTGCCGAATGATCGGAACTTTGCCGAATAACGAGGATTTTGCCGATTCCAGCTTCTTGGCCTTCATCTTGTTGATTCTCTTCGATGTACCTGAGTAATATCAACATACAAGACTGAGGTAGCATAAAGTTATCATTGGTATTGAATTGAAACTCATAAAGTAGCGCGTGCACCTCTTGTTGGATCTTTTTAGTTCGGCTACGAGTGATAGGTCCGGTAGCAATCGGGAATGTGGTTGGAGAGGCTGTCGATGCTGGCGTGGTTATATCATTCTCCCTCCCTTGAAAAGGAGTCGCCCTCGACTCTTCGAAGCCAAAGAACGGAGAGAGGTCGGCCACATTGAAACTGTTACTCACACCATAAGTACTTGGCAGATCAATTTCATAGGCATTATCATTGATCTTGCAAAGCACTTTGAATGGACCATCCGCCCAGGGTTGCAGCTTGCTCTTGCGCTGTTCGGGAAATCTATCTTTGCGAAGATGCACCCAAACCAAGTCTCCTACTTCAAATAACATCTTTCTTCTACCCTTGTTGGCGCGCTTCTCATATATCTTGGTCATCTTCTCTATGTTTGCTCGAGCTCTATCATGAAGATTCTTGACAAATTCTGCTCGCTTGCTTGCGTCAAAGTTCACACGCTCCTGCACAGGTAAGGGCAAAAGATCTATGGGAGCAGTGGGTTTGGAACCATATACAATTTCAAATGGAGAAAATTTAGTAGTTGAGTGTTCTGCCCTGTTGTATGCGAACTCCACGTGATGCAAGCTTTCTTCCCATAACTTCAAATTCTTCTTAAGAACAGCTCGCAGCAACATTGATAATGTGTGGTTCACAACTTCAGTTTGCCCATCCGTTTAGGGATGACATGTAGTGGAGAAAAGCAATCGTGTTCCAAGTTTTCCCCACAAAGTTTTCCAAAAATAACTCAAATATTTGGTGTCACGATAAAAACAATGGTAATGCGGAACACCATGTAAACGCACAACTTCTTTGAAAACAATTCAGCAATATGCGAAGCATCATCACTTTTGTGGCATGCAAAAAATATGCCATTTTACTAAAGCGATCAACCACAACAAAAATCGAATCCCTTCCCTTTTGGTTCGTGGTAACCCCGTAACAAAATCCATAGAAATGTCTTCCCCGTGGAGCATTGGGAATAGGGAGAGGAGTGTAAAGTCCATGAGGGTTTAATCGGGACTTAGCTTTGTGGCATGATTCGCAGCGAAGAACATGTCTTTCAACATCTCTTCTCATCTTTGGCCAAAAGAAATGGTCGGCAAGCACTTGCTCTGTCTTTTTGGCTCCAAATGACCCATGAGTCCTCCTGCATGAGCTTCTTGTATAAGTAAAATGCTAACAGAGCAATCTGGAATGCACAGTTTGTTAGCTCAAAACAAGAATCCATCATGTACATGGTATTTTTCCCAGCCTTTGTTATCACAACATTTGGAATATGGTTCAGCAAAGCATGAATCAGTTGCATATAATTCCTTTATACTCTCCAACCCAAGAATTTTAGCATCAAGTTGTGTTAGCAACGCATGATGTCGCGATAAAGCATCTGCTACAACATTTTCTCTCCCTTTCTTGTACTTAACCACATAAGGAAAAGATTCAATGAATTCACACCATTTTGCATGCCTTCGGTTCAGTTTTAATTGGCTTTTAGATGTTTCAATGATTCATGACCTGAATGTATCACAAATTCTTTAGGGAAAAGATAGTGTTGCCAAGTTTCCAAACTCCTAACAAGAGCATATAATTTTTTATCATAAACTGAATAATTAAGAGATGGACCACTTAGCTTTTCACTGAAGAATGCAATTGGCTTCCTTTCTTGCATGAGCACCCCCTCCAATCCCAATCCCACTTGCATCACATTCTATTTCAAATGTCTTACCGAAATCTGGGAGTGCAAGGACTGGGGCTGTCGTTAGCTTCATCTTTAACTCATCAAATGCCTTCTGTTGTGCTTCTTCCCACTTGAAAGGCACTTCTTTCTTTGTTAACTCATTGAGGGAGCAGCAATGGTGCTGAAATCCTTCACTTTGAAACACCGGTAAAAACCAGCAAGCCCAAGGAAACTTCTTACTTGGCTCACGCTCTGTGGAGGCGTCCAATCTCATACAGCCTTGATTTTATCTTCATCTAGCTCGACGCCTTGGCCTGAAACAACAAATCCAAGAAAGACTACCTTGTCAGTGCAAAAGGTGCAATTTTCAAGGTTAGCATACAGTTTTTGTTCACGTAGGACAGCAAGCACGCACTGGATATGTTCAACATGTTCATCAAGAGACTTGTTGTAAATTAAGATGTCATCAAAATAGACAACAACAAATTTTCCAATGATGGCTCTAAGCACATGGTTCATTAATCTCATAAATGTGCTTGGTGCATTGGTTAAACCGAAGGGCATTACCAACCATTCGTACAGCCCAAATTTTGTTTTAAAAACTGTTTTCCACTCATCTCCTTCTTTCATACGAATTTGGTGATAGCCACTTCTTAAATCAATTTTAGTAAAAACAGTAGCACCACTAAGTTCATCAAGCATATCATCTAACCTTGGAATGGGATGCCTGTACCTTACTGTGATGTCGTTGATGGCTCGGCAATCCACACACATTCTCCAAGATCCTTCTTTCTTAGGAACTAACAAAACAGGAACAGCACAAGGTGAAAGACTTTCCTGGACATATCCTTTCTTGATCAATTCTTCCACTTGGCGCTGAATCTCCTTTGTCTCCACTGGATTGGTGCGGTATGCAGCACAGTTTGGAAGTGATGCACCAGGGACTAAGTTGATTTGATGCTCAATCCCTCTCTTAGGCGGCAGCCCTGGTGGTACTTTGTCAGGGAACACATCCTCAAAATCCTGTAACACATTAAAGACAACGCTGGACAAAGCAGAGGGTAAGGTGTTAGTAGAAAGAAGAGTGTCTTTGTACAGAAGTACAAAGAACATGGCATTAGGTTCACTCAATTCTTTTAGATCCCCTTTCCTAGCCATCATGACTAATCCCTCTTTTCCCGGAGTCTTGGATTTTTGAGGCTGTGGAGTTTTATTCGGCTGTGGAAACTCTCCCTCACTATTTTTGTGGGTCACTCTCAAGTGGTTCTCACTCTCTCGCTATTTCTTTTTGAGATCATCTTTTAAAATTTCCTCCGTGTCAAAGGAAGTAAAGAAATTCGCCTCCTTTGTACACAAAAGACAGCTTGTTGGTTCTTCCAAAAATCTAAAACATCACGATCATATAACCATGGTGTACCTAGCAGCAGTTGGCATGCTTGCATAGGCACCACATCACAATCCACCTGATCATGCTACTTCCCAACAGAGAAAGGAACTGTCACAATATGACTCACACGCAGCGCACCACAATCATTAAGCCATTGCATCTTGTATGGACTAGATGTCTTCTAGATTTCAATCCCAATCTGTGCACCAACTCTTGGCTAGCAATATTGTTGCAGCTGCCATTATCAACAATGATGCGACAAAGCTTATCCTTAATCATGCCTCTGGTGTGGAAAAGATTGTGTTGCTGTCCATTCTCCTCCTTTTCAGCAGTGACACTAAGGACACGAAGGGAAATAAAGCAATTATGATCACCTTCATCAGGCTGAATCTCGTTCTCTTCTTCCTCTTCAGGTTCTTCATCAAATCTCGGTCCATCATCCTCGGGGTCACTTTCTGATTCCCATTCACCCTTCTCATTCAGCAACATTGTTCTCTTGCTTGGGCATTGGGCTGCAATGTGCCCACGACCATGGCACTTATGGCACACAATCTCCCTACTACGAGTGGAAGATGCAGCACCTGAAGCAACACTTGGCGCTGCTGAACTGGCAGCAGGTCGCTGCTGATTTGTAGGCGATGACGCACTAGAAACCGCCATCTTTGATGTACTATTTGATGGAAAGGACTTAGGTGTAGTACCTTGAGATCGTCCCCCTCCCAAAGAAGTATTGGACTGCTGTTTGCGCCAAGGGGCAGCAATAGAATGACTGGCATAAGATCTTCCACGTGACTCCTGCTGAGTCTTCTTCTCAATGCGCATTGCTTGATCAACAAGATCTTGCAAAGTACGATATGGAAACATCTCCACAAATCCAGAAATTTCTTCATTAAGACTAGCTAAGAATCTTGCCATCTTAGATTCTGGATCTTCTCTAATTCCAGCCCGCACTAACAGCAACTCCATCTCCTTAAAGTACTCATCAACTGACCTCTTCCCTTTGCTTCAATGCTTGCAAGCGATTTCTAAGATCACGCTGATAGCTAGACGGAACGAATCGCCTTCTCATCACTTGCTTCATCTCTTCCCAGGTGTTGATGTACCCTCAACCCAAATCAAGTTGATTCTCCTATACTTGATTCCCCCAAGTCAGAGCGTAACCAGAGAACTCAACTGAAGCAAGATTGACGCTTCGCTGAGCTGATGCGTACTGACCCGATGTCAGCAAGGGGAATGGCCCGATCTTCACGGCAAAGAGGGTCGACACGAACAACATAAATTGATAATATGCCAGCGGAGATAGCTTTGCTGATGAAGGCAATGGAGATAACTTGCTGTAGAACAGCGGGTAACTAGCTTTATACCCGGCCAAGATTGATGCGACCAAGCGACGGGGAGAGAGGCACTGAAACCGCGAAGACTTCGACTCGATCTCCAAACGACCGCAGAACCACAATCGGAGCTAATCCACACAAGGCGAGGCAGCCGTACTGGAACTCGCAAAGCACGAACTAGTGGACCTCAGAGAGATCTCTTCACAAGTCCAAGTAGAACAAGGAAGAACAAGGGTTGAGTAAGCACTCAGGTAGCTCGGCTGCAATATCACTGGAATAATCTCAATTCATCAAAAGTTGTCGATAGCTTACACATAGGGGGGTATTTATACTAGGAACAACCTTCCTAGGTAGGTTGAAACACGAAAAGAAGCTGGACTCATCGTCCATGTGAAAGGGAAACCTCGGAATGGAGTCCGAGCTGATTCCGCGTGCCTGTTTGACTTATGCGTAGTCTTCAGTGTTTTGATCATAACTCTTTCTAGGAACCTTGAAATGATGCGGGCTGGATGCGTTGGAATGCTAACTCGATAAGCTTTCCAAAGATGTATAGCATGCTACATGAAACTTCGTAGAACTGTATAGTTTTACGCACGAACTTTAGCTTCAGGATTTTGCCGAATCTGGAACTTTGCCGAATGACTTTGCCGAATGATCGGAACTTTGCCGAATAACGAGGATTTTGCTGATTCCAGCTTCTTGGCCTTCATCTTGTTGATTCTCTTCGATGTACCTGAGTAATATCAACATACAAGACTTAGGTAGCATAAAGTTATCATTGGTATTGAATTGAAACTGATAAAGTAGCGCATGCACCTCTTGTTGGATCTTTTTAGCTCGGCTACGAGTGATAGGTCCGGTAGCAATCGGGAATGTGGTTGGAGAGGCTATCGATGCTGGCGTGGTTATATCAAGCTTGCTCTGGATGAATCAAGATAGCAGGTGCCTTGGCTTCAGGTGTGTTTTGGCTTTGACCACGCTCATGTGAGCCGGAAAGGGATTCATATCGGCTGCATATCGGTAAGACTCAATCGCCCCTCGTTAAGAGCCGATTGTACCTGCCGACCAAAGACATTGCAATCATTAGTTGCATGAGAGTAAGAATTATGATATTTGCAATATGCTCTCTTTTTAAGCTCATCTACAGATGGCAAAGTATAATTAATCTTAATGCAACCAATTTTCAGCAATTCATCAAAGATACGGTCGCATTTAGACACATCGAAAGTAAACTTTACTTCCTCATTCCGATTTTTGTGAATCGGCTTGAGAGAAGGGCAAGTCACTTGTTTATTCTCAGTTGGCCACCGAATTTCAGCAGCCAACACATCTTTATTCTCATCGCCAGAAGAAGAATAATCATCAAGAGTATGCACATTTGAACGATGAGATTTATAGCTACTATCTCGAGAATCTTTCAAGCGCGATTCAACTGAAACTGCTCTCTCGATCAAGTAAGGCAAGCTAGTAAATTGAACATGCTCAAGCTAATCTTTAATTCTATGATGCAAACCATTAAAGCATATATCAACAAGATCATGTTCGATATCATCAAATGAAAGCATCGGTTTTTAATCTCTTTGCAACGTCTAAAGAATTCAAGCCAGACTCACTATGCCCTTGCCTAACCGATCTCAAATGTGAAATTCTAGTTTCTCGAACCCCATCATAAAAGTGACCATGAAACTTTTCCTATAATTGGGCCCAAGAACCAATGGTACATGATGGCAAAGATATAAACCATGAAAAAGTAGTGCCAGTAAGTGATAAAGGGAAATTACGACATTTCATATAATCAAAAGCACACCCTTCACCTAACTGAGCAAGATACATGCTAACATGTTCCATTGTGGATTTATTATCATTACCACTGCACCCCTAGGCTTTCCTGTAGAGATTTGCTCAAATCTTCCTTCAACCGATTAAACGCATCGGTCATATCGGTAGGAGGAGTAGGAGCTTGAGGTTCATTGTTCATGGTAGGGATAGCACTAGGTAATACGCTTTTGACCCCCGAATTTCTAGTGCCTTGTTGCCTATTATCGGTTCGTTGTGTACGATCCGATGTGGTGCCAGAAAAGGTGACAAGTTGTTTATTATTAATCGCTGTCCCTCTACTTGTAGAACCGGTTTTGTCGGCTTCCTGAGGAGCTGATTGGACCGATTTACCTTTATTAGCAGCGATATACCATGCTTGATTCTCATAAAAATTAGGAGGCATGCCAAACTCATATTGTTCATCATCTATTTCTTCTATTGTAAGCGTTTTACCTTCTAATTTATCGAATCTAGCCATAATCATACCAACAGCAGAATTAAAATTAGCATCTATGGTTTTCTTATGACCTTCTAGCATGGCAGCATAATCAGCATGTTGAGGGTAAGGGTCATCATATCTAGGTTGGCTTTGGGTTATTACCTCAACTTCAAGCGAAGCGGTAGTAGTGCCGGGTAGGGACGTCGTAGATCGCTTGCTTGTATTGTTCCACCCGATCATGACGGCCCTTAATGCAGCTTTCTAGAACGTGCACGTACGGCTTCCATCCGCTCTTGTAGCTTGGCCTTCAAGTCCTCAGGAAGCTCGTCGACAAAAAGTAGGGTGCATGATATTGCCTTCATTCACCTCGTTCTTCTTGCTTGCGTTGTCCCCGTTAGTCATGGTGCTGGAATCTAGATTAAAACATAATTTACGCCTTGTTTTCCCCAGCGGAGTCACCAAAAAGTATGTTGACACGAATTAGGGTTCCACGCCAACACACTAGGGGTGGGTCTTAGACGCCCAAGAGATTGCACACAACCTACAAGCAAATGGCGAGAACCACAAAGCGTGATCGACCAAGAACAATCAAGGGATCGTAGAGGCTGATGTAGAGCTTGGTTTCGACCGAACGACCTTCGAATGCCCTCTCGGAAAGATCCGTCGGGAGGACGCACGTGAGGGGTGCCCTAGGATCGGCAAGGCCACCTAGAACGCCGATGAAATTCGCGGAGAACGCCACCGAACAGCAGATTAGAGGGGTTGAGAGAAGAGAATTAGGGTTTGAGGAGTTGATATGTGATCTTTGATCGATTGGATGTAGATGGGATCAAATCGGCCATGAACCTCTTATTATATAGAAGGGGGGTGGTCTTATCCCCTTAGGAAACCGTGAGAACACGGCTCCAATCAACAAAACCTTCCAAAACTCGATCGGGAAAGAGATCGGTTCAGAATCCGTGTGAAAACACGAATGCGTCGGACGCGCCCTAGGGCGCGCGTCGGACGTCCGTCCGAACGCCTTTGCGGCGGGCTCCCTCGAACGCCGGCTGCCGGGGCTGCAGCTCTCGCGTTCGACGCTACCCCGGACGCAGCCCGTAGAGGGCTATAATTTGCGTCACCGTGGGGACGCCGATCCAGACCGCCAGATGTGACCGAGCCGGTCCCGCCGTGCTCCAATCCTCGTGTTCGCCGACGGTCCGAGCCTTTGCACCGACGCACTGCGCGATATAAGCCATAGCCCGACACACGTATCACCATGGCATGCTACCTCCTCACCGGATTTCTTGATCTTTTTGTCCTCCTTGTTGTACTCCAATCATTTTCTACGGCCTCTTTGTCATGTCTAAGTCATCAAAATCATGCCTAGACATTTTTGGGTGTCAACAACTATCATGAGAATCAAGATTACCATTCGCACATGCCGCAACAAACAATATGGTGGATGCAACATGCGGACTTAATCCCCCGAACAATCCCACAGGAGTCACAAGATCGAAGCGCAGAGAGAACCCTGAATAGAGCTATGCAAAGATCGGGAATTTAAGAAAGGAACAGCCTTGGGGAGTGGTCCCCGTAAAAACACCGCAGCTTAGGGGGTATCCCCCGTTTCAACCAATCAACTAACCTTGGGGCTTTGTCCCCGCCTAAAGTATTGCCACACACCGGGGAAGGAGTGCCCCCAAGAAGGTAAGACCTATCTACCTATATATATATATATATATGTTTCATATTTTTTATATATGCTAAAAGAAAAAAAAAGATGGATAACAAGAAAATAAAAAAGGAGTGTGTACTACTTTTATGCTCTATAAGTTTTTTTCTCGCTAAATAAGAAAGAACTAGAACTATATGCTTATATGGATATGATGAATAGTTGCTCTGTTTTCTTTCAAGCACCTAGTTACCAACTTAGAATTCTCTCAAGATGTGGATTAGATTGTTTAGACTTTAAAGACATGCTTTGAGCTTAAGATTTGTGGGAGCATATTCTTGATCTAAGTCTAGGTGGTTGATGAGATATGATATGGTATAGTTGAGTGCTATTTATCTTGTTCCTAGTGACACTAAATTCTAGAGATTTATTTTGAAAACTTAAAAGCGCACAATGAGTTTCCTGTATGACCGAGAGATTAAAACCTACCACTACTATATATACCTACCATCAAAAGAAGAAAGAAAAATCTCCATGTTTCATTCACATAGCCAAAAGCCTTGTTATGTTCTTGTTATATATCTCTCTATGTTACTAAGAGGCTTGGGGCTGTGCATGCTAAAAATATAAGAGAGGAAAAAAGAAAGTGAGAGAAGGGAGATGAAAAACGAACAAGTGTCCTACGGGCGAGAAGGGCCTACCTCCCTAGAAAAAAAGAGATGAATAATGAACATGTGCTCGAGGGCAAGTAGGGCCCACATCTCATAAAAAAATATATATAAGAAAGGAGAGAGAAAAAGGGACAAAAATCGACGGGCGAGTAGAGCCCACCTCTCTAAAAAAAGAAAAAGAAAAAGTGTATGTAGCCCAAGTCCTCCAAATTGTTCAATTGAGAGAGATATATTTTCAATGAGCAAAAAATAGCAAGAGTATGGCTAAAAGGCTTATCACTTACCATATGCCATCATATACAGACCTCCACTATGTTTTCACCACTCCACCATATGAGAGACTTGAAAGGTGTCATACAGGAATACTCTGAGATTTTATCTTTGAAAATTTTTGCAAAACTCTAGAATAGTGGTGGAACAAAAGAACTTGAAACATGGTGCTTGACTTAATTGTTCTATCTTTCAATTGCTCATGATCTAAGTAAAGGAAAAAGCCCCATGGTCTCAAGTAAATACAAGCAAGTTTAAAAGTCAGAAGAGTTCCACCCTATCTTGGAGAAGGGATTTTCATATGGTAATATGTGTTTTTGAGGAGATAAAACATTGTAGCAACTCCTAATCCATCTCGGTTTATGCTTTGCTTGGGACTAGCAAAAGGTAAGCTTTGGGGAGTTTGTTGATGTTCACTAACTCTTATTCTTATGCATCAACAAGACATGAAAATGAACCAAAAAGATAAATCAAACATAGAATAGGGTCTTTGACTAACGGTTTTTCACGAAGTTTTGGTGAATTATATATTTTTAGGGACTAAACAGAAATCAGCGAGAGAGACATGAAGACATACAAGTCCCAGACGTGTCCCGAACCCTATTCAACTTGGCTCCTACGAAAGAACCATCTAGAAGACTCCGAGAAAACACCACGACGAAGCACACCATGAGAGGATGACATGTGGGGCCACGCTGCCCCATAATCAGGCCGCGGCGGCCTAGCCCCCACCATGTCGGTGTCTCTCCTTCATATGGCGGTTCACAACCGACCTCTACAACGCATCTAAGCCATCGATTCAAGTCGGTTTGATCCGAAGGCCACGGTTCATCGCTGGGGATGCACCCGGGGTGAAACCCTAATCAACTAATTCATTGTAACTCATTGCAAATCAGTTCAAGTTTGAAGCCAAGGTAGAAGAAGAAGAGAGATCCTCTCCACCGTAGATTAGATAGCTACTCAATCGTTCTAGTTCTTAGAACCTAGTTCTAGATAGCAAGTTAGATTCAAGTAGAGTTGAGCGTCAGCTCCAGATTCTAGATCATCAAGTCATCGAGTCCGGTATTATCTTTGTATCCCAATGACTTTTTATGCTATTTCAATAATATGTGTTTGATTGCTATGTTATTACTTTATTCTAGTAGTATATTTGATATAGTCATGATATATGCTGAATTCATGCACTTATTCGTAGAGCTCCTAGTTCATTACTTGAGTGTGCTAGGTGGTAGAGATTATGTAAGAGTGGTGCTTAGATATTTTTTACCCGCGGATTCATCTTATGCTCCGGGTCATGTGGTAGATCGTGGGGTGATGACCCTATTGAGTCCTTTGTAGTCCACTCCCCGAGTATGAGAGTAGTTGAAAATGGTTCCGGGGATGATCTTGTTTTGTTCTTGATTTTCCTTAGTAATCTTAAGGGTGCCCACATTCAGAAATTGCTATGCTATATATGATGATGTGCTAGTTAGAATAGACAATTGACTTAGTCTTTTTGAATGCTACATAGAGTTTATATCTCTTAATTAATCCATGCTAGTCTAATTAGTGAGTAGCTTATTCTTATCTCCACGTGTTACCTCTGCCTAGTTATCAATGCTATCACTATCATATCTTTATCATATTTGGCTTACCCCTGTTATAGTATGTGCTATGCCATTGATACTCTCATAAGCAATTACTTTGCCATCAATATTCTAAAGCCAACATCCTTTAATTCCTCCCTATGGTTAAATTATAAATAACGATACCTGGTTTACTCCCCGGGTGAGATGCTACAGTGGTATTTTTATTTGTGCGCTTGCGGATACCCTTTTATATATTTAATTAGAGAAGATATCAAGAGCATTTTACGGATACCATTCACGCTTCTCTCGCATTCTTTGTTAGGGATGAAAAACCTAGCATTAGGTAGTGTGTAGAGATGACCACACTTAGTGCTCCCGGCGGCATATCCTTGGAGGTGGGGTAGTGACGTTAGTGAGTACCAACACTGCGCCGGGAGAACGTGGGAGCTGGAGCCACGGTTGCTATCGATGCTGTTGATAGTGGCGGTGGTGTGGCGATTGATTAAACGAGTGTGGGTGGGGTGCGTAAATAGATGATGGCGAAGGCTGAGTTAGCGAAGGTTGCATGCTCTGAATTTTCGGGAGTAAAGCCATTTGTTGCCTTATCTCCACCGCCCGCGCTGAAACTTGCTGTGCTCTCAAGGATTCTGCGTAGGCCGCCGCTGCTCTATCTCTTTCTTGTTGTAGCCTCTAGAGCTGGGCTTGAAGTTGGAGTAGGTCTTGCTCTTGGTCTTGGGGCGGAGGTACCGCGTTCCTTGTAGGCGGCCGCGGTTGACCGAAGCAGCCGGAAGGACCTCCCCCGATGCCACCTCGGCCGGCGCTGGTCCCTGCTCCCGTGGTTGTTGCTAGGCGTACCTCCTCTTCCTCCTCTTGAGATTGATCATCTTGGGCCGTGGCATAGGTACTCCTTGTGTTTCATCGGGGCCTGGCCTCCCTCGGAGCTGCCCTAGCAGTGGCTTTTCTCTTCTGTGGAGCCATGGTTGAATGATCAGGGCCCCACGGTGGGCGCCAATGTTGAACTAGTGGTTCAGCGAGATTGAAAACCTCCGCCCAGAGGGTGCTCCGGGGGGAGAGGTAGTGGAGAAGTGGCTAAGTCCAGGTGACAACGCAATGCAAACACCTAGTATTAATATGGGGAGTCAATGCTCCCTTTTTATAGCCTTTGATTACAGCCGGTGTTATTTTACAATCTTGTCCCAAGCATATTCTTAGGATATCCTTGGCTCTTAGTGCAGCTCGCCAGGGGCATGATCGTCTTCATCTCACGGATACCGCCTCTGCTCATGGGCCCGTGATCCGGCCCCATTAGAGCCAGACCCATGATGAAGAGCCGTATTGAACCGGGTCCTTCCTCGACCGGTACCTCCACTTGCTTTGCCGGATCCCGCGCCGAAAGCGGGCACGGGCTCCCCGAGTTACCTCCGCTGTTGCTCCCGGCTTCTCTCCACGAACCTCCACCATCTCTCAGTCGGGTCATGGCGACACCTAGCTGGCGGAGGCTTCCGTGAAGACAAGGGTCTCCACGTGTTACGTCGGGAGGCTGTGCTTAGCCCTGCAAGGAATACCTCAGCACAAGGTTAGTCTGCTCACAAAATCGGTAAAACATCTGCCTACTACTGGGACCATGTCCCAACATCAACCACCTGAAGCTAGGCCAGCAGTTCATAAATTTTACACAAGAAGAGGCCAGAATGTAGTTGTAATTAGAAACCAAGGTGTTGAACCAAGAGATATTTGAGATGATATTTTGGGCTGCTTTTTTGGCTGTTCACAGGCAGTCACCACATGCAGCCAGCTAGTGCTCGTAATAGAAGGCTAAACCATTTTGTTAACTGTCCAGATTCAGCCTCCTTTTCAATAGTAGTAGTAGGCTTAGCTGTTTCCAGTTGTACTATAGTAGTAGCAGGCATTTTGGCTATAAAAGAAGGAGTACATCCATATGTAAGAGTTGGGTTTTGTTTTAGTTCAGTTCAGTTCCTTTGGAAACGATTGCGTGTGTTGTCTCTTGTGTCGGCTAGACCAACAGATCAACCTCTACTCAAAGCCCCATCTTAATTTTTCACTACATACTTGCAATTTCAGATTCCTTGCACCTTGTTCTTGTTGGTTTCCTTTCATTTCTTGCAGGAATAGACCCTAGGGGTCAGGTCAATTTGGTTTTGGCTAGGCTGATAACATCTCAAGGGTTGGTTCAGCGGTTGCTAGGCTATTGGAACCTCTTGGTCAGTAGCCTGGATCGTGAGAGTCACCCGCACAATTGGAAGACATCTCATCTCACCGAAAGGTTGGGACACTAAGTGGTACATCACCATGCCATGCCCTGTCTTTGGTCTAGTATAGAGAAGTGTCATTGTCACCATGGTTACTGAGAGCTCCTCCATGGCTCTGGCTGTATCTGCCTATTCATCCACAAGATCTTCCTGCACTGCTCGAGGATGCAGCTTGGCCCTGACCACCAGAGCAAGTGTCAGCCGATGCCTTGTGTTTATCATTGTCTAAGGAGCTTCTTATAGGGTTGTGTGAGTAGCAATAGCACGGGGATAGGGATTGGAAGAGGGATTTGGGAAGCAATAGAGGTAGTTTGGGGCTAGGAGCCACGGAAGGCACCTGCCGAATCTCAGAATCGAGTTCAAATTGTTCAAGTCATCAATGCGTCTAACAACAGCTCACCGAGCTTAAGTACAGAGGTCTTTGCCTCTCGCGCGCAAGCAGCGTATCAACGAAGAATCAACGAACCCACTCGTTTCGATTGTAGCGCCTATTACGCTTCATGGGCCTCTTTCCATTGGGCTGGCCCGTCTCGCGTCATCGGGCTCGGGCGGGTTGTTCTCGGTAGGGGTGTTGCCGACAATCCCCTCTCCTTGAAACTCTGCTTGACCCCAAGCAGATGATTTTGGATACTCTTGATGGACTGCCTCGAAGTCCTCCCAAGTAGCAAGCTCAATAGGCAAATTGTTCCACTTAATCAGCACTTGTGGAATCTTGACACCATCACGTAACACCGAGCGAGATTGCAAAACCTGTTCAAGAGCAATATGTAATGCAAAGTCAGAGGGAACCACCGGAACCACCTGATGCTTAGAGCCCACCGCCTTCTTCAACTGAGAAACATGGAAGACGGGATGGATAGCTCCATGACTTGGAAGGTCGAGCTTGTAAGCAACATCACCAATCTTCTCCAACACAGTGTAAGGACCGAAGAAGCGATATGCCAACTTCTGATGTGAGCGAGGCGCAAGTGAAGACTGCACATATGGTTGTAACTTCAGAAAGACTCGGTCACCCACAGAGAAAAAACGTTCAGACCTGAACTTGTCCGCTTGGCGCTTCATACGCTGCTTAGCCCTGTTCAAGTGATGCTGGAGCAATTGATCCATCCAGTTGCGGTTGGTAGACCAGACTGCCACATCTGGAAGACGAGCTGAAGTAGGGTCAACTGCCAGGAGGCGAGGTGGGTAGCCATATAATGCTTCAAAAGGAGTCCTCCCAATTGCTGAATGCACAGAATTATTGTACCAAAACTCGGCAGCCGACAACCAAGAATACCACTTGACAGGAGTAGCATGAACGAAACATCTCAGATAAGTCTCCAAACACTGATTTACACGCTCAGTTTGTCCATCCAACTCGGGGTGGTAAGAAGTACTGCGGCAAAGATATACCTGAGACAGCTCAAACAACTCGGACCAAAAACGGGATGTGAAAATCCGATCCCTGTCAGAAATAATCCGAGCAGGCAAACCATGAAGACGGTAGACATGGTGGAAGAAGGCCTCAGCTACTGTTTCTGCTGTGAAAGGGTGATGAAGGGCAATGAAATGAGAGTATTTTGTGAATAGATCCACTACCACCATGATACAATTGTAGGTCTTGGAGGAAGGAAGACCCTCGATAAAGTCCATTGAAAGAACCTGCCAAGCTGTGTCGGGAACTGGCAGAGGTTGAAGCTTACCAGGGTACCGGGTACGCTCATACTTGGATTGTTGACAGACTAAACAAGCTTGGACATACAGCTTGACTGCAGCCTTCATACCCCTCCAGGCAAAATTTTGCTTCAGCCGAGCATAAGTAATTGGTACACCGGAGTGACCACCCAAAGCACTATCATGAAACTGATGAAGCAATTGCTGACGGAGCTGCACATCATCACCAATCCAAACACGAGTACGATAACGGAGGAGACCATCTTGCAAAGTGAAATGAGGTACAGCTGAGGGATCCACTGCCAGTTTGGTAATCAGTTCCTGAGCATAAGAATCGTTAGTGTAGCTGTCAATTACTGACTGCACCCATTTAGGCACTAGTGATGATATAGTCATACAAACATCTGGTGGTTTAGGATGGCATGAGAGAGCATCAGCTGCAGAATTAGAAGCCCCAGATCGGTATACAATCCTGTACTGCAAGCCAAGAAGTTTAGAAAAGACTCTCTGTTGCCAATATGTGTTTAGATTTTGCTCATTCAATTGTGTCAAGTCATATTTGATCATCATAATAACAAACTCTCATGAATCGCAAGTAAGACCTCCAAGTTTGAACTGCCATCAAAATGGCCATAAACTCCTTTTCATATGTGGACAGGCCCTTGGACTTAGGCCCCAAAGATTTGCTTAGAAATGCTATGGGATGACCTTCTTGCATAAGAACTGCACCAATGCCAGCATCTGAGGCGTCAGTCTCAATCACAAACGGTTTGGCAAAGTTAGGCAAGGACAGCACAGGTGACTGACAAAGAGCTTGCTTCAGAGCCAAGAATGCTGACTCATGTTCTGAAGTCCAAACAAACAGAGAGTGTTTCTTCAATAGGCTTGTCAGAGGTCTAGATATGAGCCCAAAATGGCGCACAAAACACCTGTAATACCCAGCCAAGCCCAAAAAGGATCTTAGTTCCTTAACTGTAGTAGGTGGAGGCCAGCTCTGAATAGAAACCAACTTAGCAGGATCAGTCTCAACACCAGCTGCACTCACAACATGACCCAGATAGGCAATTCTGGGCTGTGCAAAAGTGCACTTTAGCTTCCAATTGTCTTGGGAGAGTAAGGAAAACACACACCTCAAGTGTTCCAGATGTTCAGTCATGTTGGAGCTATACACTAAGATGTCATCAAAAAAGACTATAGCAAACTTTCTGAGATAGCTGTGCAGGGTAGTGTTCATGGCATCTTGGAATGTGCCAGGAGCTCCAGTAAGGCCAAAGGACATCACCCTGAACTCAAACTGCCCAAAATGTGTTTGAAAGGCAGTTTTGAATTCTTCACCTTCCTTCATCCGGATCTGGTGAAAACCTGACTAGAGGTCTAGGGTAGAGAAAACGGTTGCACCATGTAATTCATCTAACAGCTCTTCAATAATTGGAACTGGGTACTTGGTCTTAGCTGTGATGGCATTCAATTGCCTATAATCCACACAAAAACGCCAGGAATTGTCTTTCTTTTTAACCAACAACACAGGAGAAGAGAAAGCACTTGAGCTTTTCTGAATAATGCCCTGATCCAGCATAGACTGTACTTGCTTCTCAATTTCTGATTTCAAGGCAGGGGCATATCTGTATGGTCTCATAAAGACTAGAGGAACCCCTGTGATCAAAGGGATGGAGTGATCACAGGCCCTGCTGGGTGGTAAACCTTCCAAAGGAGTAAATAAAGTATTGTATTCCTGAAGCAGAGACTGAATAGGAGCTGGAACTGCCACAACAGGTACTGCTGGCACTGAAACATCTTGGACAGCAGATAACTCAATAACTGAACCAGGAGGTAAAGACAGTGCATCACCCAATAATAACACAGTAGTATCCTGATAAGGAATTTTCAACCACTTTTGTGCCCAGTGGACATGCATGGGACTGAAACTAGACAACCAATCCATTCCCAGAATCATCCCAAAAGTCTGCAGAGGAATTACCTTCAGATCAGCAGAAAAGTGACAGTGTTGTATTTCCCAGGAGGCCGCAGGTATGTAATCAGTGCACTAAATAGTGTCCCCATTGGCAACCTGAATACTGACCGGCTGAGGCAGCAACTGAATGCCAGATAACAAGGAGGCCAACTGGGAGCTCACAAATGAATGAGTACTCCCTGAATCCAGTAAAATAGAAACAGACTACCCCTGAATCAATCCCTCAAAGCAAAAGGACTTTGGAGCTGAGATACCTGAAATAGCAGCCAATGATATTTGCATCATAACTTGACCGTCCACAGGTTGTTCTTCAGGAACTGCAGCTTCCTCAAAAACATCATCATCGGGGAAAAACATCCATTAACTCCCTGAACCCAATGTAACTGCACAGCCTCCACACAACGATGATCACGGCTCCACTTTGAACCACAGCGGAAACATAATCCCTGAGCTCGACGAGAGGCGCGAAGAGCTTGAAACTTGGCTTCAGCAGAACCAGGTACAGGAGGTGTAGGATGCTTGTGCTCTACTGGTACAGGCTTCAGAGGGGGTGGAGGCAATTGAGTCGCCCCCGCCCATTGCTGACGTTGAACTACAACGCCATCGAATTGCTTGAAAGGCCTTTTGACCCCACCCACGACTCCTTCCTGCAATTGAGCCAAAAGGCAAGCAGCATCCAGCGTAGAAGGACGATGAAGAGTAACAACAAAGACGAATATCCTCGCGTAAACCCTCAATGAATCGCTAAACGTACAGCAAATGATCTGGCTGCTTAGTGTAAGACTTAAGATCATCAACCAGAGAGACAAACTGACTGATGTAGTCATCTACAGAACCTTGCATACGGATCTGAAATAGACGCCGTAGCAGTAACTCATGCTCATCTCGAGCAAAGCGGGCTAGCAATTGGACTGTGAAATCCTCCCAAGACATAGACTCTAAATTTTCTTCTATAGAAGACAACCAACGTTTTGCAGTCCCCTGGAAATGCATGGTAGAAGCCTGGACCCAAAACTCAGAATCAATGCGGTACAACTTGAAATAATGGACTGACTGCTTAATCCACAACTTAGGATGATCCCCATCAAACTTGGGAAAATCAAACTTAGGTAACTTGCCCACATGCCCACCCCCCATCGTCTCCCCCGATGATCCGACTCCCACCACGACCGACTCTAGGCAAGGGCCGATGAATTGGAGGAGGAGGCAATCGTAAAGGAGGGGGCGCATGATCCGAGACGCATACCCACGATAATTTGGTGGATTGAGTGGTAACCCTCCGAACCCACCCTGACAGACGCGGTGCCCGTTGGGCGTTGTGGCCGTGAACCCCGCAGATGGGCGCGGGACGGCCGTGAACGCACCCTGCTCGACGTTGTGTCGGCGAGGCGAGGCGTTCACCTTGGTGTCGACCGAGAAAGTGCGGTGAAGCCGGGCCGACGCAGACTTGGGCGGATCCGTAACGCTTGGCAGAGTTTAAGACGCTGCCGACTCGGGACGGGTCCGGCCCACCATGTTTCTCTCCATGTACTTCGTGATCTTTCCGACCTCGAGTCGGACGGAGTTGAGCTTCTTCATGTCGCCGGTGAGGTCATCGATGAGACCGTCAACGCCTGGACGCCATTCATCGAACACCTTGGCGGCACTCTCGAGCTTGTCCAGGCGGCGACGCAGAGCGGTCTCGCCGCCGGCGCTTCGGTCGCCGGCGCCGCTCGACGCCGGTGAACCTCGTGCCGAGAGCACGGATCTCGCCGAGGATGAGCTTCTGAGCAGGATCCATCACACCACACTGCTTCTGGCGCCGGGTATAGTGATCGTGAGGAAGAGGATCGATGGTCGGCCGATCCAAAGTGAATCGTGCCCCAAAATCAATCGACGTTGGATGGATTTAAAGCAAATCGAACTCGGATATGAAGATAACCGAATCCAACTCGACTTATTACCAGAGCCGTTTGTCAATTGAACGATCCGAGGAGCGGAAATCCGAAGAACCGGTGGCTAATCCGATACCAATTGTGAGTAGCAATAGCACGGGGATAGGGATTGGAAGAGGGATTTGGGAAGCAATAGAGGTAGTTTGGGGCTAGGAGCCACGGAAGGCACCTGCCAAATCTCAGAATCGAGTTCAAATTGTTCAAGTCATCGATGCGTCTAACAACAGCTCACCGAGCTTAAGTACAGAGGTGCTGCCTCTCGCACGCGCGCAGGCGTATCAACGAAGAATCAACGAACCCACTCGTTTCCGGTGTAGCGCCTATTCTGCTTCATGGGCCTCTTTCCATTGGGCTGGCCCATCTCCGCGTCATCGGGCTCGGGCGGCTGTTCCTGGGTAGGGGTGTTGCTGACAGGTTGGTTGTTGGACAAGCGACCCCTCATTTCTCCCTTACTAATTGCACTTTACAGAGTTGAATACCAATTGACAACATAATGCACAACCAGTTACAGCACTAACCATATGGACATAGGGTGGGCCAAGATGACAACATTGGATCCTGGTATCCTCACAGGCATGCTATGCAAGACACAAATAGACTCTAATAAGGATACACATAGATCATGTTGTAACAAACTAGGTGTCATGGGCTCGTTACCACGAGGAGTAATTAGAATGTCAACGTATGGGTTTTGGTGGTCTACCACTCGAGACACAAAGGGTATGTCTAGCAGAGATTTCATTTTCAAGGTGTTCAGGAGAGCCAAGGGTTACAATGGAGCAGGGGAGAGATATGTGGTTGCAAGGGGCTCGAGCCCTGAGTTCGTTTATCAGCCCTTTTTTACTGCTTAATCGTTCCATGCCTTGCCTTCTATATCCAAGAGACAAGAGATGCAAAATGGTTTAGAGAAAAGGGGGCTTGGTGAAGGAGGCTATGGCACGAGATCCTCAGGATGTGTTGTAGATCCTAAGCCGGATCTCACTGTCTTGGTCCCTGCCTGGGTGGTTGAGGACATCGCATGTAGGCTAGCGCCTGTAACTACCAGGAGATAGTTTAGGGCATCATTGCAGTGTGTCGTCGTAATGCCCGGGGATGCCTAAGCCCCCATTGTGGCTGGCACGTCATACCGCCTGCCACAACTGCTGCCGATCTGCATCTACTGTTGCAGTAGTCCTATTGTTGAAGACGCATATCACTTACCTCCAGCTATGCAGGCTGATGGGCCTCTAACAGCCTCCCGCGCATCATGGGAGCCATCTGTTTGAAGACAGCCGCTTAGGAAGGTTCACCTTGTGGCGGCTCGAGAGATCTATTCACCTCGTCTGAGCGATGGCCACTCGGGTGAGGTCATCGAGTGATGGGGGCGGGACCATCCAACCTGCCACCTGGCGACAGTCATGACCGAGTCAGTTGGCTCGGTATCCTGCGGCGGTGTGCGAGCACACCCGCCAAGTTTAGCCCCGGTCCCCCGAGCCCCTAACTGGTTTGAGGATTGAGAACCCTAGCTTGGTACATCAGCTACACATTCATTTCATTATTCAACGAGCACAAGCAAACCAATAGACAAATATAAGACTACTTCCTCCTAAGGCCCTAACTTGTAGAATTTCTATGTGTCATGCTACCATCCAGCTTTAGGTCAGGCACACAACCCCATAATCAATGTTGCCGGTGACCAACGCCAACACTTGCATTAATGAACATATGATACAACACTTACATAGATTTCAGGGAAGCAAAAGCTAGATAGCTAATTCACATATCCAATACGAGTGTTTTTTTGGTATACCACAGTACAACCAGCTTCATAATTAATTCTCACCATACTGATGCAAGCGTATAGATAAACACATAATGTGCATCATGTTGTATAACTACGTTATCGGCGAGTTCGGCGAGTCGATCACAAGCGAAATAGAAAATACACGAGAGACAAATATGTGGAGACTTCTGATTCTTTATTGCAATAATCAGCTGGTAATTACAATGAGGATCTCCGTGTGTGTGTGTGTATATATATATGGGGAAGTACCTACTTCTAGTAGGACTCCATGTTTTGATAAAGTTGCCCACATACGAACTAGGACTCTATCTTCTAGAAATATTCCATATGTATCCTAGTCCAAATATAGAGTTTTACAACACTCCCCCTTGGGCTCTTTACCATGATATATATGTCTCATTAAAAACTCCTAAAAACCCAGTGGGAAAAATGGAGAAAAGAGAACATACTACTGTTACTTATATTGCACACAATTACTCGTCAAAAACTTTATATGAGAAAACTTCTAGTAAAAACTCATTAAAAGAAAAGAGTACAATGCTTAATCTACAATGATTAATTTCATCATTATCTTCTAGATAATTGGTTAATCAAGATTGTGATATACTTAGGGATGTTCTCGCCCTGTTCTATGCACTTCTCTCAGTCTCCTCATGCGTATGCCGTGGTCTCGCACTTTTCAAAAGAGCTTGTAGGCAACACCTTAGTGAACATATCTCGCTAGATTATCACAAGACCTTATATGAGTCACCAAAATTTCTCCATTCTTTTGCAATTCATGAGTTGAGAAGAACTTAGGTGAAATATGTTTCGTCACATTTGACTTTATATATCCCGATTGTTTTTTTGTGCAATACAAGCTTTATTGTCTTCATAAATAATTGTAGGGGAAGGAGCAATTGTCATTCCACATGTATTCTGTACGTGAGTTGACATTCTCCTAAGCCAGGTGCACTCCTTGGCTGCCTCAAATAATGCTATTATTTTTAGAGTAATTTGTCGATGTTGCAATGATAAACTGCTTCGTCGATTTCCAAGAAATTGCAGTTCCACCAAATAGAAACACATATCTAGTCTGCGAGATTGCATTATGTGGATCGAACAAGTACCCCGCATCAGCATAACCTATTATGGTCATGTCTCCATTCTTCTTGAAAATAATCTGAGGTCTTCAGCTCCTCTGAGGTATCTCGAGAATATGCTTAATGCCATTCCAATGATTTTTGGTTAGAGCTGAGCTAAATCTTGCTAATAGATTAACAAGAAAGGCTATATCAGGCCTAGTACCATTTGCTAGGTACATTAATGCTCCAATAGCACTAAGATAAGGATATTCAGATCCTAATAATTTCTCATCCTCTTCTTTTGGTCTAAATGGATCTTTCTCTACATCGAAAGTGATCTCACAACCATTGGAGTTTTGAGTGGGTACGCATCCTTCATGTTAAATCTTTCTAATACTTTCCGAGTATAGTTTGACTGATGCATTAATATCCCTTCAAGAGAATGCTCAAGCAGCAAGCCTAAACAATATGTAGTCTTACCCAAACCTTCATTTCAAATTCAGTTTTTAGATAAGAGCTAGCTTCCTCGATAGCTTGTGTAGTGCCAATAATATTCAGATCATCAACGTACGAGAGATTATACAATAACCCTTTTCTAATTTTTTAAAAAACACAAGGACAGTCGTCATTCTTCAAGAATCCTTTATCCAATAAAAATTGCTAAGCCTGTTATACCACATTCTACCAGATTGCCTTAAACCATATAGTGATTTCTGTAGTTTAACACTATATATGTCGTGTTCTTCTTCATTTGGGACTTTAATTCCTTCAGGTACTTTCATATAGATTTCCATATCTAACGATCTATATAAATATGCAGTCACAACATCCATTAGTTTTATCTGTAAATTCATATTCACTGCCATTTCAATTAAGTAATTGGAAAGTGATTCCATCCATTACTGGAGAGTAGGTTTCTTTGTAGTCTATATCTGGTCTCTGCGTGAAACCTTGAGCTACGAGCCTCGCCTTGTATCTAATTTTTCTCATTTCTCTTTCGGACAAATACCCATTTGTGTCCTACAGTGTAGATACCTTCAGGCGTAAGGTTTACAGAACCAAACACTTGACGTTTCTTAAGCGAGTTTAACTCTGCACAGATTGCTTCTTTCCATTTTGGCCAATTAGAACGCTTCTTGCATTCCTTCATTGATTTTGGTTCTGGTTCCAAGTCAATGATTTGTGCAACCTGTTCAGCAAAGTATATGTCGACATTTATTGTTTTTCTATCATATACTACTCCTGTCTCAAGATAATTTGTTGAGTTTTCTTCTATTCTTTCATATCCTAGATCTTCATAACTTACAGGTGCATTTAGATCTAGAATTTCCGATCTCTCAACGTGAGTCTCTATCGTGCGCGCATTCTCACTTTGAGTTTGTACTTCACGTACATCCATTCTAGGTGGTTGACTTTCACCTTCTATGTTTTTCTCATGAGTAGTTTGCATAGGCTCCTTCTCCATAGGACGTCTCCTAGGAGCTTTAGCTTTAGCTTGTACTATGGGTTTTTTCTGTACCCGTGCAACCAATTCACTCCACCTCTTCCTAGCATTCGTTGCTCTTGAGGCGAGAGTTCGGAATTCCTTTAAATTATCCTCTTCAAATGGGATTTCTATTTTTTCCGGTGCGCTTACTGTTGGTATATGAGATTTGATAATCTCTTTAGTGTTGGTGAACGCCTCTGGCAGTTCATTAGCAATTCTTTGTAAATGCAAAATATTTTTAACTTCTAATTCAGTTTCACTAGTACGTGGATCCATTCCATGGATTCCTATGGTTTCCCAATTTATTTCGCGGCATTTGTCCCTAGATAGGTACTTTTCTCCCCCTAATGCCGGGAAATGATCTTCATTGAAAATACAGTCAGCGAACCGAGCCGTATGCAAATCTCTAATGGAGGGCTCTAAATATTTGATTATTGACGGGCTTTCATACCCTACGTAAACTCCAAGTTTTCGTTGAGCACCCATTGTAGTTCGCTGTGGTGGTGGGATTGGAACGTATACAGCACATCCAAATCTCCTTAAATGGGAAATATTTGGTGTTGTACCACGTACTCTTGCTAATGGTGATTCTTCATTTGTGGCAGATGGTCTCAATTGAATTAGTGCTACTGCATGTAACACCGCGTGCCCCCAACAAGATGTAGGCAATAAGCAGTTCTGTAATAATGGTCACGCTATTAACTTGATCCTCTTTATTAATGACTAGTAAATATGCCCGTGCGTTGCAACGGGATGCACAACTTATTGAGTGGTTTCACATATGACTCGTGATTTGGAAATTTATATAATTGTTGTATTATCTGCTCTAATGCGTCTTGAATCAAAATTTCGTATTAAAAGAAAGGATGGTGCATTGACTCCGCACGGGAAACACATCTCACAGAGGTTGCAAGAATGTAGTGCACTTTCACGGTGAGCTGATAACCACCAATCAGGCCCTGCCAGCCCACTAGCCCGATGGCCGACTTACCAGCCCACCAGGCCCAATCCCAATCACATGGCGACCTCCATCATGAACAGCATGAGAGACCAGCCCCATGAGGCCGATGGAGCCTCCACCGTAGACCAGGTCTATGCCCCTCTCTCCACTTGGCACCAGGAAAATCGAGAAAAGATTGTTGGATTTTTAAGGTGAGGGAGAGGGTGGAGAGGGCCACGTGATGTACCAGCTCCTCGCCGAGCTCGACGGCGACGTCCTGGTAGCTGGGCTTGCAGCCTTTGGCGCTACCGCAGTAGACGCAGATGCACTGGAACCGGGACCGCCTCTCGCCGCCGTTCTGCGCGGCAGCCGCGATCCCGGTGGGTCCGGCTCTGGCTCCGCCGCCGCACTTGTCGGCCACAGCCGCATCCATATTGCTCTCGCCGCCACCCAGGCCTTGCCGCCTGTGCTTGATTTATAGCTGAACGGGGCTGCTGCCCAGACCTTGCCGCCTGGCTGGTGGCATGGGCGACCCCGTTCTCTTCGATTCTTTTCATGATTCCTCGATTTGATTATTTCTCATAGTATGTACTATTCGATGGATTCCTTCTGTACGCCGGCTGAGTTGGTCTGAGTTTGCTTCAGTCTCGGTTGCTTCCGTTTTGGAAACTCCTCTGCTCTTCGTATCCAATCTCCAACACCAACTCCGATTAGTTTTTTTTGCCTTCGAGGCAGGAAGAGTACGGGGAAGAGGCAGGCGGTGGCGGACGCGAGGCTGGACGGGGCTGCGGGAGGCGGACAGCAGACATGTTGTGAGTCGTTTACATGGGCCATGGGATGCTGGGCCTAGACCAGTCCGGTCCGCTTGAAGGAGGGGAGACGAAAGGGAGGGGAGACGACGGAAATTTCTTCGCTTTACTAGTAGGTATAGATTCTGCTAGACCATTTTGTGTGCGCACGTGTGGTACAGAATGTTCCACTTTAATTCCCAATGTCATACAATAATCATTAAATACCTTTGAGGTAAATTCTCCCGCAATATCCACTCTAATGGATTTAATTCGATTATTTGGGAAATTATTTTTCAATTGTATGATTTGAGACATTAAACGTGTGAATGCGTGGTTTCTGGTAGATAATAGACATATATGACTCCACTTCGAGGAAGAATCTATTAAAACCATAAAATACCGAAAAGGCCCCGACCGGGGACTTGTTAGTCCGCATATATCACCCTGAATTCGTTCCAGGAATGACATTGATTCTCCTTGAATTTTTAGTTTTGAGGGTCTTGTTATTAGTTTCCCTTTTGCACATGCGATGTACAAAAAATCTTCTTGATTTGGAAAATCTTTCGTTATTAAATAATGACCATTTAAATTCTTCACGATTCGCTGCATCATATTGAGTCAGGATGTCCAAGTCTATCATGCCATATTCTATATGACTCTTGGTTGCTAAAGATTGTTTTGAACACAGCAATATTACTTTGTGGTTTAACATACGTGTAGTATAGGCTTTCTTTAATGGATGGGAAACTTTCTGCAACAGCCTTTTGATCTCCATGCTTTCTAGTCATGATGAGGCGTTCTTCACCAGCATCATCATTTGTTTCTACGTGAAAACCATTAGCATGGATATCTTTGAAGCTTAACAACGTCCTAGTTGAGTCCGGATACAGATAATGCTTCATTGATTACTAAAATTGTTCCATTCGGTAGGATAACTGTAGCTCTACCGGTGCCGACAATTTTATTATCATTTTCAATGACAGTCGTTATGCTTCCTTCATACTTTCTAAGTGTCTGGAAGTAATGAGCATCCCTAAGGACTGTTCCAGTGTGCAATCTGTCAATAAGACATATTTCCTCACCCATAGCCATTGTACTTCACGTTCTATAATAAAGCAATGCATATAATTACGGATATAGCAAATGCAATAAATAAAGGTAGAAAATATATAAATATAGTACGGTAAAATAATAATAATATAATAATATTATTATTCTCTACTAGAGATTACTTTAAACCATTAAATTCATTATAGGAATTTAAAACTTAATGCATCACTATTACGAATACTACTACTGTAGCAAGCTTATTATAATCCGGAGAACTACTTAGTATCCCCGTGCACTTCTTCATCACTAAGGAGATTATCCTCATCCATGAGGTCATCATCAAGATCTACATCTCAGAATGCTTGCTTGATTCTTCGAGATCCTTGTTGTTGTCTTCTCGGTATCTTTAGAGGTTCTAGCTTCTCACTATCCACAAAATGAGCTTCATGCTGAGCTTGCTTCTTCTTCTTCTTCTTGGCCATGGAGTTCTTGATACAATTCCACAGTGTGTTTGGGAGTGCGGCAAATGCGAGACCAATGTCCCCTCATGCCACATCTAAAACAATCCTGATCTTGTTCACCGTACTCTCCCCCTGAAGGCGTCTTCTTAGACTTTTGCTTCTTATTCTTCTTGAATTTCTTGCCTTTACCCTTCCACGGTGCCTTCTGAACACCTTTCCCCTTCTTATCATTCTCCTTGAATGATGTGGCATTTATTTCGGATGGTGCCACAGTGCCAGTAGGACGAGACAAGTGGTTTTGCATGATTGTCTCATCTTCTCCCTGGTCTTGCTGCAAGGCATTACTCAGGGCGACATATGTCTTATAATTGTCCTTTTTGTACTGGCGACTCACATAAGTGAGCTTGGGGTGAAAGGTTGATAGGGTTTTGTTTATGAGATCTTTGTCTTCAAGATTATGTCCACATAGCTTCATGCGTGTGATGATCCCATAAAGTACAGTATTATAATCCTCAACGGTCTTATAGTCTTGGAAGCGAAGGTTCTGCCATTCACGCTCCACTTTAGGCAATAAGACAGATTCAATCTTCTCAAAGCGCTCATGCAGCGAGTCCCACAAGACCTTGGGATTCCTTTCAGTGATGTACTCATTCTTCAGGGTTGTACATAAGTGATGCCTTATAAAATGCAATGCTTGAGCATTCTCCATGTCTGATGAAGATTCTCCTGATTTGGGTTTAATCGTCTTCAAGAGATTTTTCCCGGTCAAGAGAATTTCGCCATCAAGTGACCAAGACATGTAGTTACTCCCATTCAGGGTAAGCACATCAAACTCCCTCTTCACGAGGTCAGATGACACCTACAAGATTTAAATAATTGATCAAAAATTTACTTCAAGTAAAGTAGTAATAGGATGCATAAGTAATGGTAAATAAAATCCTAAAACAATGTTACTATGATTTGCAAAATCATAGGTTAAAACGTAATTTACAGAATTAGCATGCCACGGTATAAAATATAAGATACGGTACGTATCTTATTTCCCACAGTATATTCAAAATAAAACAAGTGGCTTCTAATTAGATGGGCTGGATTGTGCGGCCCACTTCACACTTAAATGCCGTGAGGGTTTTCAGAACCCTAGCCGCTTTCCACCCCTTTTCCTTTTCTTATCCGGCGGCGGCGCAGCTTCTATGCTGAGCGGCAGCTCATCTTCAAGTGGCCGAGATTCCAGGTGTATGCTATCTTCTTCGAGGCGAAGCGTGTGCAAGGAGCCTAGGGAGGAGTCGTGTGCACGCGCGTTCAGGCAATAGCGCGGCCGCTTGCGTTCAGGCAGCGACAGTTCGCGTGCAAGCAAAGAACAGAGCCACAGCGGCACAAAAAATTGCCGATTCAACTCTATAAAGGTGAGTTGGGCTGCTTGCTTATAGTAGATCTAGATTCTCATCAACCGGTCTTTGTGCCTGTTTGATTGGGGTTTCAATTTGATTAATCAGTCTGCGTACTGATCTATGATTTGGTCGTCAGACTCATGGAAAAAAATTTCGGTGGCAATTTCCAAAATTTCGCTTTTATCGGTGAGTGCCGAAACGAAAAACAAATACCGGTATGCCATTATTTTTTTTGTTTTTAGCTCAAAATTAATTATTTTTTAAAAAGGAAAATGCTACAGTGACCACTGAAATTCCTAAAATTTCCGAAATTTCGCTTTTATCGGTGACCACCGATAAATTTTTATTTCCGGTAAAAAAAACCTACTCAGACTTCGTGCCGACGATTTATCCCCTATTTGATCTATTGAAATTTCCATGTTTTGGCTTTCAAGCTTGATACTGTGGTTATGGCGTTTTCTCGGCAAAACTAGTAGATTAGAACGCATTTAGTCTAATCTACTAAAAATCTTCTGTACCTTTAGGTCTTGAGTTCGAGAAGATCGAAGGCTGTCGCGGTGGACAGTTCGGTTAGGCCGTGGGGACCTGCCGCTGTGACGATGAGTCGATGCAGATCGGGTTCGTCAACAACGTCGCCAACAGCGTAGTCGATGCCGGTTTGTTCCTCCTGGTGGACGCTTCTAGATGTCGGCGCGGTTTTGTGGAAGTCGCCGGGTCCTGGTTTGGTCCGTCAGGAAACGCCGGCTTGGTGTAGAGCAGTGCTGATAACATGTTATATAACTACGTTATCGGCGAGTCGATCACAAGCGAAATAGAAAATACACGAGAGACAAATATGTGGAGACTTCTGATTCTTTATTGCAATAATCAACTGGTAATTACAATGTGAGGATCTCCGCGTACACACACACACACACACACACGGAAGTACCTACTTCTAGTAGGACTTCATGTTTTGATAAAGTTGCCCACGTACGAACTAGGACTCTATCTTGTAGAAATATTCCATATGCATCTTAGTCCAAATATAGAGTTTTACAACACATCATTCATACATTGAACTCGATGGTCATAACAGTGGATACTAAATAAAGGTGAAATTGGCTACCATCGTACTGCTCTAACTAGCTACCTTAGCTTGTCTGTTCAGGGTTGCATTTGCATAACTCATTGCTTGAGAACACTAACATCCGCAGGCTGCTAACTTCACTTGCTTAAGCTCCACCACCACCTCCGCCATGGTTGGTCTCTCCTCTACATCTTCCATGAGACATCTGATCGCGAGCTCGCTAACCCAATCGAGGCACTCCAAGTATATATGCGATTGAGCTTCATGATCACACATGTCTTTGTCGTACATCCTTCTCCTTTTTCCATAATCCTTGCTGGACATGACAAAGTCTATGGGGAGGCTCCTGCACCCATCGTACTTGGCTGTCTTTCGAGTGATGAGCTCCAGTAGCACAACTCCAAAACTGTACACATCACTCTTCTCTGTGAAACGACCTGTCTTGATGTACACTGGGTCTATGTAGTTCATGTCCCCTGCCACGGACCAGTTGGCGTTCATGGCAATCGATACTAGCTTGGAGGACCCAAAGTCAGAGACCTTAGGCGTGAGATCCTCATCCAGGAGAATGTTGCCGGACTTGACATCTCCATGGACGTGGTTGTGGCCACCAGGAGAATGCATGTAGGCGAGAGCTTCTGCAGAGCCAATGGCAATGTCCAGACGCACCGGCAGAGGTAGAGAATGTGGCTTGCCAGTGCTGTGGAGCACGTTGTGGAGACTCCCATTGGGAACAAACTCAAAGACTAGCATGGGGATGTCAGTCTCTAGGCAGCACCCGATGAGGCGCACCAAGTTTGCATGGCTGATTCGGAATTGGAAGGTGATTTCATTCACAAAGTCCTCTTGCCGGAGTGCCTCACCCTTTGCATAGGAGCGCTTAACTGCGACTCGTTGGGCAGCAACAATTGTCCCCATGAACACCTGGCCAAATGCACCTTCTCCGATTGGTGTGCTATAGCGGTTTGTGATCTTCTTCAGCTGCCTCTCTGTGAAGATATTAATGCCCATGTTCTTCAATATTTCACCACCATTTTTGTCAAAAAACTTCTTCTGCTTTTGTCTCTTAATCTCCATAATCATGAAACATGCTAGGACGGAACCAACAAATGTTCCTGCAAACACAAACATACAACATCATATCCACATTCAGCCATTGCATTTTGTATGTTGGTTGCATGTACTTCTAAGAGGTATATATAGTCCTTCCACAGCCACTGTTTGCCTTAAGGCAGTGTAGCCCGTCTAAATGGTGTTTGAATTCCACGCAATGGTAAGCTGTGTCCATTTACTCAGCCATTTATCCCATTTAAATGATAGTTAAACAATAGGTGACTGACTGTTTAGCATTATTATGTTTGCGTTTGAGCTGATGCTGAGATCTCGTGATAAGCTTAATTAGTTAATCTGCTAGTAGTCCGTGAATATGCAACAGCCTCCCACCTATTAGTTGAATCAGGTGCCACCCTTCTATTAATTCGTTATGTTTTTGGACTGTTAATGATTCGATCTCTAAACATTGAGTATGTTTATACATAGGGCATGGCTATACCTATATTTTTTTTTTATAATTAGTGAAACCAACTGCTCAGATTCGCTTTACACCTCCCGATGTTCCTCCTACTCACAACACAGGGTATTTGTACATTTTCACAGTAAGTTCTAGCCATAAACCTGGATTTGATGTTATTTTCATAAAATGACATTTTCAGCATAAAATAGAAAAAAAAAACTATTCCTTTTTGACACCAAAAGTATTCTGGACTCAAATCTAGGACCATGCATGCTTGTGTGCAATGCCCCTAAATACTCCGCCTACTATTAATTTGTGACAACAATGAGATGTTATTTACTTTTTACCTTTGTTGGCTGAAACTTTGGATGACTAATTTGGCATATAAATGATTTTAAATGAAAAAGTTGTTAGGTACAAAATTGTAGATCTTGTCGAGAACTATAGTTTTGATGTAAAAATTTTCATCGCCCAAGTTTGCATGGAATTTTTAATTTCAATGTATCCACTACAAAATTCAAACTTACATTTGCTTTTTGCATGCCGTAGAGATAAACATACTTGAGAAAATTTTATAAATCATAATTTCACTACTTAAATAATGCCAACTTTTAGTTTACATATATTTTGCAGATCATCTTTAAAAAACCTTTGTCAACTACAAAATGAAAAAAATTACATGTATGTATAACTAAGAAGATACTGTAACTTTTGTCAACTACACTTCAACATGAGAAATGTTTCCTCAGATTCAACACACAAAAATTAGGCATCTTCTACATAGATATAACTATTTGTTAAACTTATAATTTTGTACTACCATTCCGTACTATGATATTTTGGCATACAAATAGCTTCAAATAGAGAAGTTTTAAACTAGTTATGCATGCCGTGGAGGACACAGTTTGTTTTCTTCTTACTTAGTGTGAAAAGCTTATGAATTTTTGAAGGTAAACTACAAACTTAGAAATCCTCTATGATCTATTTTCAGTGACCATATGTAACTTAGAACCCAATGTAGAAATCACTGTAACCAAAGATCGATATGTCATGGTTCTAGCCACAAACTGAAAATAGAAATGCACCCATTTGTATAGGGTTTGTAACTTGGAACCAACTGTAAAATATTCAACTCTGATCCACAGTCGGTTATTTAGCCCTCATATTGTGCTTATAGTTTTTTTTAGTAGCAACCACCGAGTTCTCTATTTGACATGATATTGAGCCAAAACCGTCTACTCCATTATTATTTAGAGCCGATTGCATGCATAGACCTGTTCTTTAGTTACTTTACTAGTCTGGTGTTCCTACTACCTTGGCACCCATCCTTGTCCCCGCACCCACCACAAGCACTAGAGCTTTCTCAAATACAGAATGGAGTAGACGATGGGGATAAATTCTCAAATACGTTATAGATTTCTAGAAAAAAGAAATAATTTTGTGGTAACAACTAACCAGCCGCTTGATGCTTTGTACTAAATGGCATTGCAAAGTTTGAGGGCCAATTAAATGGTTCCAAATTCTGGGGCTAGTGTTAAAAAATAAAGCCCTAGCAGTCATGGTATTATTATCTATACCTTCTTCTATATCAGAAGGATGCAATATAAGGTTCGATTTTAAATAGTTTCTCTAGCAGTCATGGTATTATTATCTATACCTTCTTCTATATCAGAAGGATGCAATATAAGGCTCGATTTTAAATAGTTTCTCTTTTATTTGTTCTCAGAAAAAAATGTTCATGTTTTGGATTTGTAGAATACGAATTTCAGAACGTCAGACCTACTCATAACCTTACAAAATGGAAATGGGTTCATGACTCTTCTTTTGAGTGTTTGGGAAAGATGAGGAAAGCTATATCATGTATATTTGTGTAAGAATAACATAAAAACAAAAAATGAAAAAGCAAGCACTGAATCGATATGTAACATGCCTGGATATTCCAGCAAAGAAATCAAAATGCCTTGATTTCTTGAAATAGGAACTACTAAACTGAAATAACAATTGAGAAGAACATGAGAGGTGCCAGTCGTTAATTATCGAACTACTCACCAACTATCGCAATTGCATATGTTGGGACTATGCGCTGGCATCCTTCTTTACTTTTACCATCTCCTTTGAGACCAAACTTGCATTTGCACATATAATCACCCTGGGTGTCGTGGCATGTGCTACCGCTGTAACAAGGATATAGTTCTTCGTATGTCCCAGGATTTAATTGTCGAAGCTCACACTCATTAATATCTGTGCGATGATTATATGTGTAGACATTCAAACTGGTTAGTTCGAGAATAGATGTATATGAAAAAAGCAGAAGGCATTCCTTTTCGCCCACTCAATTACAACAAAATGACCTAGGATCGTGCCACATGTAAAATGAATTCAAGGGAGAGGGTAATGTGTTAGAGGTATATGTTAGATGTATATGGTATTTGACATAGAGATAGGATATTCAATTCCTATATAAAATAATATGTTCTATAGCTTTGTGCAATTTCCTCACCATGCATGTGTAAAGAATAGAAGGTACAGACAATTAGATGTCTTACTTTTACATCCATCAATGACATAGGGGTTACCCTTGTATCCCTTGGAGCAATTGCATAGATACCCATGTCCATGCGTGGCGTTGGTGCAGTAGCTGTGGACACTCACACAGGCGGGAGCTGCTGCTTTTGCTGACTCTCCACCGTCCTCCAGTTGGACATGGCATGACCCATGATTCCTGATGGCCCAGTCAAGCACCACAGGGATGGTTCTCTGTCCAGCACGGTCCTTAAAGTTAAATGTCTTGTTTGCATGACGAGTGAGGTCTCTTCTTCTGAAGTAGTACCTAAAATAACACATATAACATTTAAAATAACATCGTTGATTACTTACTTTTCCTTAAGTGGCCTGGTCAGTCTGGTTGGTAAGACAGCGGTCAAAAAGTCACGCAGTTAGAATTCATCTGTCAGTAGGATATTCTATCCCAACCCCACCACAATCCACAGGTCAGCATCTTCTATGCCAAACCCCACCACAGTCCACAGGTCAAAAGTAAGCAGAAACTAAGAAGTAAAACTCAACTGGGAAGTGGATACTCTTGGCACCATTTATATTTAGGTAGACTACTACAAAAGCGATTTCAGGAGACATGCATTTTGATTAACAGAGACGGACATAAAGTGCACCACAAAGTGATTTATAGAGACGGACAGACCATTTACAGGGACATCAGAAAAACAAACGTCTCTGTAAATCAATTTATAGAGGCAGGCCTCCCAGGAGGCCGGTCTCTAAAAATAGACCCGAAGCCCATAAGTCTCATTAACTATGTCCACATATATAACGAAGTTAGGGTTTGGATGCTCTCTCTCTCTCTCATCTCATCTCATAGCCGCCTCTTTCTCAGTCTCTCACCTCTTGGCTGTCTCTTCTCTCACTGATGGAAGCCCACCTCCAATGGCTGCGTTCGTGCGGGGTCTCACCCCCTCCAGCAGCAACGTGTGCATGGGGGTGTTCCCCCTATGGTGATAGCTCATGCGTGGGGGCATGCGGGGGCTTGCCCCAATCTCAGATCTAGTGAGATGCGGATCTATATATCTGTCTCTATCTCCCTCTCTCAGATCCAGTGAGATCTGTCTTTGATTTCATCGTCCTCACCTCTTTTCTCTCTGTGTAGGGCAACGACGGCTGACCAGAGAACTGTCTCGGTGACGGCGACGTGCTTTGGGACCAGGCTAGGTGACGGTGGTGTGCCCTGGATCGAGCTTGGCAATGGTTGTGGGCCCGGGAATAGGTGGGCTCGCTGGCAGGATCAGAAACAGGCTCGCCAGTGGGCTTACATCTTTTTCGTATTTTAATCTATTTTTAGAGGTGGCCATTTGATTGCCTCTGGAAATCCCGATTTCATATAGTGACTTTAACCTAGAGGCGGATTGTTTGCCGTCTTCGGAAATAGAAAACCTTGAATGTAATAGTGGTAGTCCATCAACCCTTTGCTTTGCATGGGCCAATCATATTTGATAATATTGAAATCTGAGAAATTTAAATGAAGATGATTACGGGGTTAATTTAGATTTTTTTTTATGATCGTTGAGGTGTGCAATTTAGATATAGATTATCGGGCTACTTTAGATTATTTTTAAATTACCATGGAGATGAATAATTTATATGTTAAATTTAGAGTGTTACATTAGACTATATTTTAATAATAATAACATAGATCTATAGCTTTTTTCTAGAAAATAGAATAGATCTAATAGCTCTTGTTGTTACTGTTGATTGGAGTTTACTGGATTGATGTCGAGATATATTTTTTAATAATTCTTGTGATAATTTCTCGGGTTTAAAAGTTTTTTTGAGCGTCCCAATAGTTGGCTACCATTGCTTTTAATTACACCCACTAGAAACCAGGATTCGAATTTGAGATCTCTGGCCCTAATACTATATTAAGCTGCATATAGTGAGTGAGTGACTAGTCGTACCCATGCGAAATGGTGGACAATTCACTTATATAGAATTCAAACAATAGATAGCTAGTACTCCAAGACCACAAAACGCGGTTGGGCACGTACCAGCCTTTCTCGGCCACGAAGGCGTAGCTGCAAGGGCTGTATCTCCAAGCAGGATTGTAATCGTGAGTGTTGCTGCTTCTGTTCCAGTTGACCATCATCCAGCTGAGGTTAGCCGGGATGGGCGTCTGGCAGCAGCCGAGCCCCGCACACTCGGCGCCGTCCTCGGCTGCGTCATCCAAGCTCGTGCAAGTGGTGATGCAGCCGGTGAAGTAGCTCCAATTCTCCTTGCCTTTCAGCAACGCCAGCGTGTTGCAGCCGATGGCCGTGAAGACGTTGCGGGTCGGGGAGAACAGGAACGGCGTCCCCATCAGCCTGAAGTCCCACTCCCCGACTCCGTCAGGTTCGGTGGTGAAGGATGAGTTGTAGCAGATGTAGGACACGGCGGGGTAGAAGAAGCGCATCTCACCGGCCTCCAGCGAGATATTGATGATCTCCACCTTTCCGTCTATGTAGGGTCTCGGCGGGCTAAAGCTATGGTTGCAGGTGACGGTGAAGCCCGGCCAGGAACAGTCACTACCGATGCCAAAAGGGAAGGGAATGTGGACGTTGCCGCACATGCTTGGGCAGTCCAGCCGTGAAGTAGTCGATGCCAACGGATGGGAAAATGCTAGGGCGGCAGGACAAACGAGTAGTAGTAACCACAGCACTTGTGCCATGGTTGCCATGTGTTCCATGCTGGGTTGTAGGTTGTACTTTGTACAAGAAGAGCAGCTAGTTGTTTTGCTTGTTATTTTATACTCATAATCTGACCAGGAAGCATGGGTATTTATAGCTAGGCGTCATAGTGTACTCATTTGACTACCCTACCGTGCTGCCCAGGTCAACAAATACAGGAGACAGATTTTGTTTTTGGAATGACTAACTCGAGCACTACCATAAAAAAGGTAATCACTTCTGAGTCGAAACACTCCAGCACTATTGGATTTTGGAACCGATGGTGCGTGGTCGGTAGTACTGATGCCGAAGACTACCAGTGGTGCCAGTCTTCCACTCAGCAGTGTTGTGCAGGCCACGCGTGACGCACTAGCACATGTGGCCTTTGTGCCTGCCAAGGCCGCCTTCTGCCTCATGCTCGAGCCCTGGCACGCATGGTCCTCATGGCTGCCCCCCATGGCTCGCATGCCCACCCAAGGCATCCTTCCACGGCATTTGAGGGGAGACTGGAGGGGAGTGCAGCAGAGCTAAGAGAGACACAGGTAAAAAGAGGGTTAGGGGCGGCAAGATCCGAGTGTGAGAGAGAAGCAGAGTGTCGGGCGAGGGAGAGAGAAGTGGAAGGGGTCAGCGGAGCGAACCTGAAGTCAAATTTAACCACTTTTGATTTTGTTTTGGATCCTGTGCTTAAATTACTTCTGAGTGGAGTTAAAATCCGGTAGTCATACTATCACCGCCAATACCCAGCATCGACAGTGATAGCCACTTAAATTGCACTGAAATGGACATGATCATCTGCATAGCAATATGGAAGCATGCCCTTTCAAAAGTGGTACCCCTATATGTTTTGGAAATATGCAAGATCAGGTACCTTTATAACTAACTACAACTGTTTTGTTATTTTCATGTAATTACCTAACATCTAATCAATAGTGACTGAGAGCATTAGATAATTTATGCCAGATTATATTCTTGGTATTGAGTAGTAGAACATTGTTTTTTCTTATCTCGCAGCTAGTTTAGGTTCTAAAAAATACGGATCACTAACTCTTGTTTGTTCAGTTTCAGTTACTGAACAGTAACTTCCTGGTATGGCGATGGTAAACTCAAAATTGACTGTCTTGTGTCTTGCTTCTTAGATTATTCTAGTACAAATTTGATAGCAACAAACATTTAGATTTGCTTCTGTTAGCGAGATGCTTCTATTGTTGGTAGCATCATATATTATTTCGGCCTGGCTAATTGAATTTCTTGAAGTGTTGATATATTATGTTATTACAGGAGTACTGAACTGTTGATCTTAGGTTCCGAATGCTTTGATTCGCAAGAAAGAAATCAAGGGAGGCAAAAGCAAGCAAAGATTTGTTTGATCATGATCTGTTATCTATGATTATTTGCAGTGTTTTTTTGGAGTACAATAGCATGGCTACAATGGTTCTCTACCTCTAGATCCTGTTAGGTCACAAGTGAACAAGTGTGAAATAGAGTTGATCCTTCCCGTGTGAAACATGTCAATTGACTTGCTATCTAATTGAAACGCTTGCATCCCTATAGTGTGAACCCAACTTCTAGTACGTGTGAACAATGATAACGTTTTGTCTTGCTCTGCTAGTGTGAGTAAGTTCTAAAGAAATACATTAATTAAGTTTATCTTATTTACGCTTGATCCTTTTTAGAATCACAAAAATGGTATACATAGATCTTATTTATGTTTGATCATGGTTGAATGCATGTAATAAACACTCTGCACAAAGTTACATAGACAATCTTTTTATACATGATATCTATTTAGTGTTGTGTGTGAAGTGGAAAGAACTTGCAGATAGCACCCTGTCTGCGGGTTTGTACATATATATCCATGTTTTTACAGTATGTTGTATTAACTAGCTTACTTTAATACACTACTACAGATTTGGTCTTCGGTGCTGGTTCAAAACCCGGCAGTGAAGGGGGGCCGGCATCAGTGTTGGTTCTCCCAAACCGGCAGTGATGCGTGAACCGACAGTGATGTGGTTTTCAGGAAATTCAAAAATAGGCTGGAAAAAGTAGATTTTTTTTTAATATTCGAGGAGGCCCCACCGATCAGCTAGTCACGGAATTTGCGCCATGCGGGACAGTGGGATTTGAACCCATGACCTCCCCTGGCGCTGCACCGCCCCTCTACCACTGCACCCCTTTGTCACTTGTGTCTATAATACATTTTGATTGTCCATATATTATTACAAACCGAGAGTAAATTTATTGTTTGAGGCCCTAAACAAATTCAAATGAAAAACTTATCAACTACAAAGTTTTCATAACTATTCGAGATGTACATCTTTTATTTTGGTAGTTTCTCCATCCGAGATCGTTTACAAAATTTGAATTTTAAATTTGAGAAATTCAAACGTAGTTTTGCATGACAAGATAATTTAAAATCAAGAACTTGTCAACTACGAAATTTCCTAACTTTTTGAGATCTACAACCTTAGTTTTTGTTGTTTCTCCATCCGAGATCATTTAAAAAATCATATTTCAAATTTTTAAAAATTCAAATGTAGTTTTTCCGTGACAAGATTTCAAATCAAAAGTTGCTAACTACAAAGTTTCATATCTTCTCAAGATCTACAACTTTTATTTTGGTCATTTTTTCATCCGACATAGTGGTAGTAACATTGTTCACAAATCTTGTATATCTCTCTAGTAGTTTCATAAACTATACGAGAAAGACGTAGATTTTGTGAACAATATTATTATCACTTTATCAAATGAATAAATGACCCAAAATAAATATTGTAGATCTTGATGAGTTATATAACTTCTATGTTTATGACTTTTCCAGCTGAAATCATTTAGTGTTCCAAAATGACGTTTGAAGTTGACATTTTTTTAAAATTCAAAATTGAAATACATGAATCATAGTCTAATGAAACGATAAATAAGATAATAGCAGTAATAATACAATAAATTGATAGGGCATGATTTTAGAAATTTTTAGAAAAAAATCATCAAATTTAAAGTTAGTATGAGGGAGAAAGACTAGTTGCAAGTTTTAGCCAGAGATTAAAAAGAGAAATTAGAGTTCTTCAACAATTTTTATCGATTGTCGGTTCGTGGCTAAACCCGACAGTGATAGTATCGATGTCGGTTCGTGGCTAAAACCGATAGTGATGACCTAATATCAGTGCCGGTTCATGGCTAAAACCGACAAGCGAAGACCGAATATCAGTATCGGTTCATCCTATTACTTCGTCGGTTTTAGCAAAAAAACCGGTAGTGATGTGTCGGGAGGCACTATCTCTGTCGGTTTTTTAATATCCGACGGTGATTATGCCGCATCGAAGACCAAATCTGTAGTAGTGAGGGGATGTACAGCCCGCCGGTTCCACCTCGTATGTATGTTGGTATATTTGCACGAAGCCCCCTCACGAATAGGAATTGAGGCGAGGTCGCCGCCTCCACGAGACAACGGGCGACGGCTCATGCTCCCGTGCATAGCGCACGCCGTGATGCCGCGGTTGTACGGTCATCGCCTCCACGCGCCGATGCACAGGATCTGGTTGGCGACACGCGGGAGAAACTGCGCCGTCGTGGCCATCTCCATCAAAGCAGTCATACAGACCGCCGCCGTCGAACATACGCCGCCTCCCTCCATAGCCCGCACAAATGTCACCGATTCGCCCCGCAAACCTATCCCGATAGATGCATTTCGTCGAGACGAGTCTAGTGGTACCAGTCCCATCGGCCGAAAGTTCACCGCCGGCGAAGCTACGCCGGTTAAATCTCCGCCCCTGCTCTAGGTCACTGACCCGCAGGGCCCAATTGTCAGTATAGATTAGGTTTTGTTTTATTCTTTTTCAGATTTGAGTACAATCTTGTGAAATTCATAACTTGAGTTGTGTTTGTCCAATTTGAGTAATTCAAATTTTGTTGGATTCCTCATGATGTCTAGTTTTTATTAAAAATATGAAACTAACCATGTTTTATTATGGAAAAAAAAATAAAAAGCTATAATTTATCTCTTTTTTATTTGTGAATAAAAAGGGGAAATTCATATATTTAAATCTGTTGCTCCAAAAATTATAAAAATTTTATGTGATGCTATTCACGTCTTAAGTAGGCTCTGGTTTAAATTTCATGAATTTTGGATGTCATATGTATGAGTTCTAATTTTCACTTGCTTTATTCATTGAATCTTGTGATAATTTTTTTTTTTCATAATTTATCTTTAATTTTCATTTTCTTAAAAATTATTGTAATCATGTGGCTCGTATTTATGCTTGATATATTTTCTATCAAATAGCAACATAATAGCATACAAAAACTCATTCATCATTGATCTTGTCTACATTCCAAGCATTAAACATGTTACAGATAAGGAAATAGATCATGGGTTGTATGTCTTGTCTTTTTACCTATCTATATGATAGATTCGAGGTGGTTAGAGACGACCCTCGTCTGTGGGCTGAACATGCCCTGCACCTCGTTCGGCTGGTAGACTTTGGCTCGGCTGGAGCTCCTGCTGAACCAGCCCAGCTAACCAGCTGGTGGCAGCACCCAGCCAGCTTCCATCCAACTCCCAGCCATTACCCATCCAATTTATATTCAAAAAGTCATGCGGGAGGGAGCAGAAGTGCTGGTTGCGTCGCTTGTAAGCTCAGCCGTTCGGCTAGGCAACATTTGCTTTGGGCATGCTGAACGGCTGGGCTGATCAGCCAGCCCAACCAGCTCCAGCCCAGCCAAAGTCTACCAGCCGAACGAGGTGCTGATATATACCATGTCACGCATTAATGAACTAGGGACTAACGCCAGCACAAATCATTGGTATCTTTCATGAATCTTAAGGCAAATACACTCATCTTGTGATATAATTTACTCTGGATATACCTTGTGTCGAGTACAACTTAAAATGGTTGATGTGGTGCTGATCTTGCCGTTGCTCAAACTAAGTGAAAATGTCACAATAGTGATGACGGAAAAGTGACGGCTATTGTCACTCCAACACATGCGGCCTACCGTGACTTTTTTATTTTTTCATAACATTTCAAATTTTTGTCATAGGATAACATCTATGACCCACCCTTGATGTATATTCATATGTCACGTATCATGCGCCTCTAACCACGTTTTGTCATGAAAACAAATTTTACATCACTAAATTAACGACTTTCTATTATTTCATCACAAACACTTACACCTTGCTACATAGGACAAAAATGGCATAAATGTTGACTAGGTGATGACTTAGCGACAACGTGTTAGATCCACAAAACGTCTTAAATGTCGTTGCTTGTCATGGCTCACACTACTACGTAAATGATTAACCGTGGCGGGCATTTTGGATTTTCCGTGGCGGGCATTAGGTCCGCCCACGAGCTAGGGTCACGGTTAATCGTTCGATTAACCGCGGGCGGACCCCATGCCCGCCATGGAAAATCCATTAACCGTGGCGGGCGTTTAACAAAAACCGCCACGGTTAATCGATTAACCATGGCGGGCATCGTTACGCGCCCGCCATGGTTAATGTATTAACCATGGCGGTTTTTGTTATGAGCCCGCCACGGTTAATTAATTCAGGATTAATAAAAAAAATAATTCAAAAATACTATAAAATTATAAATTATGATTTAAACCACATATTAAATAATAAAATAAGAGAATATTCATATAAATCTTAAACACGCATCACAATTTAACATTCAACTAACATGGACATTCAATTAAGCACTTAGAGTTTAAAAGTGTGATCACCACACATCGAATTTACAAAACTCGATCCAACGATCGATTGATCAATCACGTTTAGCTAGGTTACAACTCGGGCCATCCCACATATAGTCCTTCATGTCTAGCTTATTTCTCCAAATTCCGTAGTTCCTATAAGTCGGGATTTGTAGCAAGGTCATTTGTTAGGGTCGAAGAAATGGCCGGTAGGTAGCATAACGTCCTCAACGACGCCCCTACAGATGGCGCCAACCAGTTTCTTGAACTTCATGTCGCCCAAGCCTTTCGGCCCAAAAATCTTGCGAGGTTTTCTTCGTCATTTCGCGCCACGTAGTACGGTACACGCCATCTGCGGGATATGAACTTACGTGCATAGAAACCACACAAAGGTCTTTGCTGAAAAGGTCGCTTACCGCGACCGCATGCACGATATATGTACCGGAAAATGGTTAGAATATTATGAGACCATTCAATATGGACGAGCAAACGAGAGTAATGCTGCATATACCTCGTAATCTCTCCCGATCTTCATTTCGTCCTTATGTTTTTCTTTTGCGTATGCTCATCCTCCAATCCAATGACTCGGGGTCTTTCAAGTAATCCTTGTAAGCCCTGTGCACAAAATCCCACAAAGTGTCATGACTTACGAAGTTTGTGGTATGAAATAGTATACAAGTGTCGTGACTTACAAACTGCATGGCCTCTTCAAAATGTCCAGCATGGCCTTTTGGCATATCATACAACGAGTCCGGCCTAAGGGCCGCTCCATCCCGAGGGAAGATTAGCCAAGTAATCCAAAGTGGCCAATGTGTGCTGTTGTTTCTACACCGCCATGCTACACCATTTTATTTGATTAGAGATAGATTCCAAGTGTTCAAAAAATAAAAAGTATTGCTTTTGACTTACTTGATATGTTGGGCGCAATGAGACAACCGGCCTCCGTTTTGATCTTCTTCATGCACTTACGGATGTAGTCTGCCATCTCTCTAACTCTTGCATTGCATAATGTTTCATAGTGTTTATATTGTTCGGCCTTGCCTAGCTTCTTGAGCTCTGGGTTCCTCTGGGTCTCCATCCAGAAATGAGAAAAATACGCCACGCCTATATATCACATTTGGACATAGAAACACAAACGGGCCGATCCATCGTTCGGCTACCAATGCTTGCATCCCGCAAGCACATGTGGTCACGTCATTATAGAATCGGAGAGCTAGAATTAGTCGCGGTAATGAAAGTGCGTAATGATCGGTAAACAAACTCATGCAAAGATAGAGGGTGACAACGGATTGGTCGAGGTCCCGGCGCCGTAGCAACCGCCACATTTCGCCGAAGCCTATTGGCGGTGAAATGTCGAAGTCCAAGTGAAAGAGCTCATTAGGAACCCCGAAATGGAACTCCGTCACCCCCGATCAATCGCATGCTTATATAATAGGTGGAACTCGCGAGTGTCCCCTCCTCGTTCCTCGATTAGCCGGCCCTTGGGCACCATGAACTTGCCAAGGTCAAAGTAGTCCGGGCAGTCTCGCCGACCCATCGCCCCGCCGATGGGGTATATAAGTCCTATACAGAAGGAGATGTACGTTAGCATTTTCTAGCTAATATGTCTGGCTTAGTTTGGTTGAGATTATCACGCATATACGTACCTAGTACTGCCAGTCTTCACGGCCCCCGGGTTCTGCTTAGCCAATCGGAGGTCCTTTTCCTTCTCCGCTAGCTCCTTCCTGGCCTCATCATCTAAGTATTTGTTGGTCAGGGCAAGAATTTCCTCATCTTCTTTTGATAGCTTCTTCTTCCTCGGCGCTTGGGGGAACATTCGACCTCATCCTCCTTCCGACCGGGGTGCGAGGCGGTGTTGAGAATCCTATGCATGTGGAATTGAACTACATTAGCCACCAATTAATGCCTAGTACAAGTTAATTAGCCATATTTTTTTTGCTATACCTGTCACATTTTCTGAAACCTCCTCAACCATTGGGCGCTTGAATGGCGTGGGAGGACGGCGAGCCACCTTCTTAGGAGAAGGTGTCCTCTTGCCTGAGCCGTGAGGTGGTGTCTTGCCACCGTCTTCTTCTTCCGGTTCTTCCGGAGGTGGGTTCGAACGAGGACTTCCACCACCTCGGCCACCATCGTCGTTGTTATCATCATCGTCATCGCCACCGCCACCCGGGGGAGAAGGAGGAGGGCCTGCGACCGCTACCGTCGGAGGTGGTGTCGTCGGTTTCACCAGGGCAATGTCTTCCTTGTTCCATAGGTACTCTCTCTCCTCCCAAAGGTCCTTGAGTACTGTTTCTCCTTGTTCACCTGGGATATCGATCTCCTCATCACCCAGGCCTGGTTCTATGGATGTCAGATAAACGAAGGCATAGTCTGGTGGGACCGGCTCGTTATTGTACAACATATCTCTCCGTGGTGCAGACACCACGGCAGTGGCCACCTCCTTCTTCTTCCCCTTCCTGCCAATGAGTATATAGAGTTTGCCCACCACAGGTTCGACGAGATCGTCGATTGGGTTCTTCCTAGCGACATCACTCGTACCCACACCTTGGATGTTGGAAAGACCTCTTGTCGTTAATACCTCTTCTATTTTCTTCTCGACTATGTCCTTTATGGCTTGCTCATAGCCTTGCATCTTAAGGTTTTCCTTGTACCTTTGCCTCGTGTGGTAGTCGGCCATGTCGGATGCCCAAGAATCCACGGTCTACTCAAATTAATTAAACCAAAGCAAAGAGAGTGATCGATGATTAGAGATCGAAGTATCGATGATTAGAGAGAGTAAACTAAAGTGCAAAAGAGGAATACGAACGAGAGAGAGGGGGAGTAGAGAGAGGGGGAGAGGGAGTAGAGAGAGAGGGGGAGAGAGATGGAGTAGAGAGAGGGGGAGAGGGAGTAGAGAGAGGGGGAGAGGAGAGAGGGGAGAGGAGCTAAGCTTGAGAGGGAGAGAGAGGGGAGGGGAGGGAGAAGGGAGAGGGAGAGAGAGGGGGAGAGGGAGAGAGAGGAGGAGGGAGAGAGAGAAGGAGAGGAGAGAGGGGAGAGGAGCTAGCTTGAGAGGGGAGAGAGAGAGGGATACTAGATCTCAAAAAGAAAGGGAGAGAGAGGGAGGGAGAGAGAGGGGGAGAGAGAGGGGGGGAGAGATAGGGGAGGGAGGGGAGGAGAGGGGGAGAGAGAGCACAAACCACATTCAACCATGCATAGGGAGAGAGAGGGAGAGAGGGGGAGAAAGAGTGAGAGAGGGAGAGAAAAGAGGGGAGAAAGAGGAGAAATACCTCTAGCGGTGCCAAACTTCAATCAAACCAAGGGCAAAACCTTCCCCCCCAGAAATGGTGTTTTCTAGAGTTTTGAAGCTCAAAACTCTAGAAAATGGCGAAATCCCGTGGGGAAGAAGAAGGTTGGGGCTGTATTTATAGCCCAGACTTTTCCGTGGCGGGCATTGTAAGAAAACCGCCACGGTTAATGGTGATTAACCATGGCGGCCATTGTAATAAAACCGCCATGGTTAACCGATTAACCGTGGCGGTCTTTGTAAAATAACCGCCATGGTTAATCAGCATTAACCGTGGTGGTTTTTTACAATGCCCGCCACGGTTAATCGATTAACCGTGGCGGTCTTTCCCCGGGGGGGGCTGCGGGTCAACTATTTTCCGTGGCGGTTTTCTAAATGCCCGCCACGGAAAATAAAAAATAAACACCATGCAAGTTCAATTCTCGTAGTAGTGTCATATAACAACCGGCCCATGTAGGGCCTTTTTTTGGCCAAGCAAAATTAAGAAACAGGAACATTTAACATTTTTACCGCCGAGCACAAAAATATTTGACCAACCCAACACAAACAAGTACCACAAATATCAACCCATATAGTAGAAAAAGATTAGCATAACCCATTTAACAATATATAATGGCTAAATCAATATGATACATTAAATATGATTGAAATAGATCATTGTGCATATCTTGTTACATTTCACTAATGCCAAAATCTAAAATAATAACAAATGGATGATCATATTTTATTAGGACCACTTCCTACGATGAAACGCCTACAACAATATTCCATCATTTTGAGCACATGAACCATCGCATCAAGCCATAAATCCTGCTCACAAAATCGAAATACACTACACATCACAAATTTCATTCAATGTTCTTTGAAATTGTATGAATGAGCAACAAAATATAAGGGAGGTAAAGTTATCCACTCCAAGCTCGGGGAAGTTGTACTTGGAACTTGCTATCAAGACTAACTTTGCTTGGTGAGGCCAGCCTCCATTGCAAACTGGTAATGTCCATGAAGGTTATTGGCAACAATTGCCATCTCAAATCTTCGAAGGAATATGGGATCGCTACGCTAGCCAGAAAACAAAATTTTCTACCCATAAACCAAAGATCTACTGCTAGTTATAGATCACGGGATTACCACTAGACGCGCAGGTGCAGCGGAAGTGTCGACGAAGATGCGCGCGTAGCAAAGAAGTGCCGTGAGTTGCTCACGTCCGTCCTCCACGTGCGGTTACTCCTTGTGCTCCGGATGCAGCGGCACCTCCGGGTATCCCACACGCACGGGGAGGAAGCGTGCGCCCGGACTGCTAGGTCCGCGAGGAGCAAGAGGCGAGGGCGTGGGCGGCGGCGGCTACCAAAGTGGCGTGATTAACCAAGCCCCGCGCCCACCTCATATATATAGGCATCCCTAACAGGCTCCCGAGTTGGAGGCCCATTAGTAACCCTAAACCTCGTCTAATTGGATCATATCCGAATTAGGCCTTCTTCCCTTAAGCGTGCGACCCTATGGGCTCACGCACACATAGACATGGCCCGAGTACTCCTACTCGACCAATAGCCGATAGCGGCCTCTAGCAAGACGTGTCAACTCCCATGTGTACGCAATGATCATATCGCACTAACCACCACAAATTCACATACATGTTATTCCCTTGCCACACGATATTTGGTCCACCTCGTGGGTTAACACTTAACCCAAGCACGGCCATGCATTTCTTGATCCAATCAATCGAAAGTGGTCGGTGATATCTCTCTCATGGAGAGGGGCAATTCCATCTTGATTGACTATGCCTCACAAAGATGCTTCCCGACAAACCCGAAGACCACCTTTATAGCTACCCAATTACGGAGTAACGTTTGATAGTCCCTAAGTAGGTCGTTTCACATCTTGAGTACATACGACAATCTCAGGTCTAAGGACATAACGTACATGATGTGTAAAGAGACAATAATAGTAACATCTCATGTCGGGTCAATCCAGCTCCATGTCATACATGTGCCCACACTATTAGTTTGACATCTCCATGTCTATGACTTGTGAAACATAGTCATCAACCAATATGTGTGCTGATCTAATATTCATGTGTGTCCTCACATGAACTCCGACCAGGGACAATTGTAGAATAACCATACAAGTAAAGAGTCTCACAAAACAATTCACATAATTGCCAATCGATACAAGTTGTCTTTAATGGATATTCATGAACACATAATATATCATGGATACAAGGTGATACAATCATCTCTATGATTATCTCTAGGGCATATTCCCAACAATCTCCCACTTGCACTAGAGTTAATCTTGAAGATATCTAATACCCATATCTCTCATGTGCGCCTCATGCTTAGGCTGTGGAAGAGCCTTTGTCAAAGGATCTGCAACATTCAAATCCGTATGTATCTTGCATATCTTGATCTCACCCCGTTTGATGAACTCTCGAATGAGGTGAAATTTCCGCAGTACATGTTTGTTCTTATGGTGATCCCTCGGCTCCTTAGCCTGTGCAATTGCGCCACTATTGTCACAATGAAGGTTCAATGGGCCGCTTGCATTCGGAAACACACCAAGCTCAATGAGGAACTTCCTCATCCAAACACCTTCCTTTGCAGCTTCAGAAGCTGCTATGTACTCGGCCTGGCGTAGAATCGGTCACCGTTTCTCGCTTGAAACTTTTCCAACTAACAAAGCACCACCATTTATTGTGAACAAATATCCCGATTGAGATTGTGAATCATCTCGCGTGTCGGTTTGGAAGCTAGCGTCGGTGTAACAATTTACAACGAGCTCCTCCTCACCTCCATAGACTAGGAACACATCTTTAGTCCTTCTCAAGTACTTAAGAATGTTTTTAACAAGTGTCCAAGTGACTCTCACCGGATCGCCTTGGTACCGCCGCAACACTTAGAGCATATGAGACATCTGGGCGTGTACATATCATGGCATACATGATGGAACCAACTGCTGAAGCATATGGAACCTTACTCATGCGCTCTCGCTCATCAGCAGTCGAAGGACGCTGCTTCTTGCTAAAACGCATACCATGTGACATAGGCAAGAACCCTTTCTTGGAATTTTCCATGTTGAACCGTTTCAACACCTTGTCAATGTACGTATCTTGGCTTAATCCTATTAGCCTCTTCAATCTATCTCTATAGATCTTTATGCCCAAAATATATATTTCGCTTCTCCCAAATCCTTCATAAAAAATAAATTATTCGGTGAAGTCTTTTACGGATTGCAACATTAGAATATCATTTCCAATCAATAGTATGTCATCCACATACAAGATTAGAAACACAACAAAGCGCTCCCACTTTCCTTCTTGTATACACAAGGTTCTTCTTCATTTTGACGAAAACCCAACTCTTTTATAGCTTCATCAAAACGAATGTTCCAACTCCGAGATGCTTGCTTTAACCCATAAATGGATTTCTTAAGCTTGCATATTTTTCCAAAGCATTCTTAGGATCAACAAAACCTTCAGTCGTATCATATACACGTCCTCTTCCAAATTTCCATTTAGAAAGGCTGTTTTAACATCCATCCGCCATATCTCATAATCGAAATGAGCAAAGCAATTGCTAGAATGATCCGGATAGATTTGAGCATCGCTACGGGCGAGAATGTCTAGTCGTAGTCAACTCCTTGAACTTGCCAAAAACCCTTTGCGACAAGCCGAGCTTTATAGACGTGAACATTTTCGTCCATATCCCTTTTCTTTTTATAGATCCATTTGCACTCAATGGGTCTAACCCCATCAGGTGGGTCAACCAAGTTCCAAACTTGATTATCTCCCATGGAATCTATCTCGGATCTCATGGCACTTTGCCATTTCTCGGAATCTGGGTCCATCATTGCTTCGCAAGATATGTCATAGGTTCGTCATCATCTAACAATAACACATCCCCATGCAACTCACGAGTCTAGCTGATCTTCGTGGTAGTGGCGGTGTTACCTTTTGCCACGGGTATCTCAACTTGTTACGCTACACTAGCTTCACTCGTAGAGTCTTGACCTATTGGCTCATCTTGAACTTCTTCAAGATACACCTTATGTCCACTCTTGTCTCTTTTGAGAAACTCTTTCTCTAAGAAAACACCATTAGGAGCAACAAACACTTTGCCCCTCGATCGGTTATAAAAGTAATACCCTAAAGTTTCCTTTGGGTATCCCACGAAAAAAAACACTTGTCCGACTTGGGTGTTAGTTTATCGATTGAAGTCGTTTGACATAAACTTCACAACCCCAAATTTTTAGAAAAGACAAAATGGGACTCTTACCAGTCCACATCTCATATGGTGTCTTAACTATGGACTTAGATGGCACCCTATTTAATGTGAAAGCGGTTGTTTCTAGAGCGTATCCCCAAAACGATAAAGGTAGGTCCGACTGGCTCATCATAGACCGAACCATGTCCAACAAAGTTCAATTACATCGCCTCGGACACACCATTTCTCCGAGGTGTTCCAGCGGCGTAAGGCGTGGAACAATTCCGTAACTCTTTAGATGATTGCTAAATTCGTGACTCAAATATTCGCCTCCACGATCGGATCGCAAGGCCTTGATTTTCTTGCCACATTGATTCTCTACTTCATTCGAAACTCTTTGAACTTTTCAAAAGTCTCGGACTTATGCTTCATTAAGTAGACATAGCCATATCTACTAAAATCATCGGTGAAAGTAATGAAGTATTGGAATCCGCCTCTAGTTTGTCATACTCATTGGTCCTCATACATCGGTATGTACAAGTTCCAACAAGTTTCTGCCCTCTCGGGAAAAACCTTGTGAAAGGGGCCTTGGTCATTTTGCCTAGAAGGCAAGCCTCACATGTCTCGTATGATTCAAAATCAAACGAAGTTAGAAGCCCATCGAATGGAGCCTCTTCATGCGATTTTCACTTATATGACCCAAACGACAATGCCACATATAGGTAGGACTTAACTCATTAATCCGAGGCCTTTTAGCGGTTATATTACAAACAGGTGCATCATCAAGATTTAAAATAAATAACCCATTCACAATGGATGCAAAAGCCACAAACATGCCATCTTTAGAGATCACACAACCATTGTTTTCACTCTTAAAAGAATAACCATCCTTCATCAAACATGAAGGTGACACAATGTTTCGACTTAAACTAGGAACAAAATAACAATTATTCAATTCCAAAATAAATCGACGGAAGGTGGAGTTGCATCGTCCCGACACTCGAAAGCAAAGCAACTCTTGCATTATTGCCCATGCGAAGTCAACTTCACCCTTTCCAACGCTTCTACTTCTTATCATTCCCCGCATCGTATTGCAAATATGAGCAACCGATCCGTATCAAATACCCAAGAATTAATATAAGAATCAGCAAGGAATATGCGTAATATAAACAACAAGTGTACAAGCGGGAGTACCTTTACCACCACTATCCTTCAAGGATGCTAAGTACTCCTTGCAGTTTCTTTTCCAGTGACCCATTTTATGACATTGAAAGCACTCGAGAATCGCGAGTTGGTCCGCCTTTGGGCTCGGATGGCTTTGGCTTAGAGGTCTCACCTTTAGCCTTTTTCTTCTTTTTCCTCCAATGAGGATTGCCCCTTTTCTTAAAATTAGGCTTGTTTTGGACCGCCATCACATGGCTCTTTGCCAAAGCACCTTTCTTGATGTCAGCCTCTGCTGTCTTAAGCATGCCACACAATTCAGTCAAGCCCTTCTTGGCCCCATGCATATGGTAGTTCGAGATGAAGTTCCCATAGCTAGGCGGCAGAGATGCAAGAATGAAATCAGTAGCCAACTCTAGGCCAATTGGGAAGCCTAGCTTCTCCAATCTACGAGTGTAACCAACCATTTTGATTACGTGTGGTCCAACTGCTGCGCTTATACGCTAGCTTGCTCTCAACAAGAGCCTTTGAGACATTGAACCTTTCGGTTCTAGCTTGAGTTTGGAACATATCCTCAAGCGCCACGATCATATCGTCGGCGTTGCATGATTGTTATCGAACCGCATCTGCAGATCGGGTTCCATACTAGCAAGCATAAGGCAACTCACTTCAAGATCGGCATCACATGCTTTCTTGTAAGTGTTTTTCTCAGCAGCAGTGCATTATCGGTAGGCTCTTACGGTAATGGGTTGTCTAGAACATCTTTCTTTTTCTCAACCCCCGAGAACAATTCTCGGAGTTGCGGATCCAATCCGCATAATTTGTTCCATTCAATTTATCTTTCTCAAGAACTGAATGCAAAGTAAATGGTTGATTGCTAGGCGCCATTTATCTACAATAGAAATAATGCAAAATACTATGACAATGTATCCAAGATAGAGTAAAAACATATTAACATTTAATTGAATGTACTCCCACTAAAATCAATATCCCTCAATTGAAACTTAGTGATTCAAGACCCACAACAAACAAGTCAACTAGTGAGCTTTAGCATCACCGCTAGAAGACATGGTAGATCGGTAAGCAACTCTTTGCTAATCATATCACATATGACTCTTGTTGTTGGGTAGCATCTCTATGCTAATGCCAACCTGCCATGCTCCAAGATCCCTAACCGTTAGGATGATCTTGTTCAAGTAACCAAACCTTCCGCGGTAAGTATCCGATACGAACCTGTCTAGTCAAGGAAAACCGGTGGCACCCTAATTTCATAGACCCATCACCGATTGTACAAGGCTTGTGACAGTGCAAGGTTTGGGGGAGCATCGAAACTTAAACATTTCCGAGGGATCGTTCTACTTCACTATTGTATGTAGACAAAAACATAGTCGCGCGCGTGAAAGTAGAACACGATAAGAATGACATTAAACAGTTGTGACTTGGTATGGCCTTATATCACTTTGGGGATCTCCATCTCCAATGAACTGTTCATCATGATGATCTCCATCTCCATGATTCATGTATGCCATCCTCCAGTGATGAATCTGCCAAGACTAGTCTATACTAGTGCAGAAAAATAACAATTACATTATCGCGCTCATCACAAGTTGGCACGCAGGCCATTACATTAATGAGACAATATATGAGTGGCTCCAGCCATATTGTCATCCTTACGACGTGCAAGTCATGAATTAATTACATACATGCATCTCATACACATAAGGGCCATACCAGTCACATAAATCTGCAAAACAGGATTAGGCGATTCGACACATTTTCTTGCAGGGGCAAAAAACCTATCTTCCAAGCCGTTTTTGGGATCGGACTCCCGAGGCACTTATGGGTTGTAGGAAATTTGTTGCTCTACAATTTTCGTTCAAGAATCGCCTCCATCGAGCTACGGATCAAAAGTTATAGCCGGGCGGACTACACACCTTATGCATCCGTGTCGGTCGATGGAAGATCAAATCTGCCACCGCCGCACATCGCATGCGCCCGATCATGACCTTGGTCCGATTCGATCAATCATATTGATCTCAAACTCGCCATGACTGGATTTCCATGTATCACTTAACTCCGATGGCGGAATTCCGACCCGGTAGGAGTAGATCGAACAAGACGGTGCGGCAAGATCACGAACGCGATCAAGGACTCATCTACAACCGCAAGATATCACCATATGCACACATCCGAATCTAAAACGATGTAGCTACGGCTCGATACCCTTTGAAGGAATATGGGATCGCTACGCTAGCCAGAAAACAAAATTTTCTACCCATAAACCAAAGATCTCATCGCTAGTTATAGATCACGGGATTACCACTAGACGCGAGGTGCAGCGGAAGTGTCGACCCTCGGCGAAGATGTGCGTGTAGCAGCGAAGTGCCGTGAGTTGCTCACGTCCGTCCTCCATGTGTGGTTCGTCGTTGTGCTCCGGATGCAGCACCTCCGAGGTATCCCACACGCGAGGGGAGGAAGCAATGCGCCCCGGACTGCTAGGTCCGCGAGGAGCAAGAGGCGAGGGCGTGGGCGGTGGCGGCTGCCAAAGTGGCGTGATTAACCTAGCCCCACGTCCACCTCATATATATAGGCGTCCCTAACAGGCTCCCGAGTTGGAGGCCCATTAGTAACCCTAAACCTCATCTAATTGGATCATATCCGAATTAGGCCTTCTTCCCCTTAAGCGTGCGACCCTATGGGCTCACGCACACATAGACATGGCCCGAGTACTCCTACTCGACCAATAGCTGATAGCGGCCTCTAGCAAGACGTGTCAACTCCCATGTGTACGCAATGATCATATCAGACGAACCACCACAAATTCACATATATGTTATTCCCTTGCCACACGATATTTGGTCCACCTCGTGGGTTAACACTTAACCCAAGCACGGCCATGCATTTCTTGATCCAATCAATCGAAGTGGTCGGTGATATCTCTCTCATGGAGAGGGGCAATTCCATCTTGATTGACTATGCCTCACAAAGATGCTTCCCGACAAACCCGAAGACCACCTTTATAGCTACCCAATTACGGAGTAACGTTTGATAGTCCCTAAGTAGGTCGTTTCACATCTTGAGTACATACGACAATCTCAGGTCTAAGGACATAACGTACATGATGTGTAAAGAGACAATAATAGTAACATCTCATGTCGGGTCAATCCAGCCCCATGTCATACATGTGCCCACACTATTAGTTTGACATCTCCATGTCTATGACTTGTGAAACATAGTCATCAACCAATATGTGTGCTGATCTAATATTCATGTGTGTCCTCACATGAACTCCGACCAGGGACAATTGTAGAATAACCATACAAGTAAAGAGTCTCACAAAACAATTCACATAATTGCCAATCGATACAAGTTGTCTTTAATGGATATTCATGAACACATAATATATCATGGATACAAGGTGATACAATCATCTCTATGATTATCTCTAGGGCATATTCCCAACAATCTTGCTATATCATTCCATTGTGGTTTAGAAGCATAATTTGATGTACATCAAATAAAGATAAAGTGACCACATATTGTTTGTACACTCCCAATGACAAGCTTCTCAGATGTCACACCAAAACCCTCACACTGAATTTTGCCAAATTGAGCAAAGGGTCAGGGACTACACCCACTAGTTGTGGTCTTCGCGCAAATATGGTAGAAGACTTGAACCACTCAATCAAGAAGGCAACTCAAGTATGAAGGACTTAGGGCTCTTGATAATGATATGACACCTTAGGTATCATCATGGAAGACACATTTGAAACCCTGACATAGTTAGGCCAACCGACTACTTGGACTACTATATCTATACGGGGTATCTCATTGACATGCTTTGGGTCCCTTTGGTTGGGATTTTGGGAGATGATTTTGCTTCCAAAAATCCAAAAGAGCCAATCAAAGGAGTGAGAACCCATAGGTGCTTCTAGCTAAAAGCAGCTTCCCCCCTAGTTCAATTCTTGCAGCAGGTGGAAAGGTTCTTCTTCTGGTTGTGGAACTAGCAAATTCAAAAAAAAAATACCCACCTACCACTCAATGTGAAGCATACCCCATTCGATTCTTTTTTCCCATCGCATCCATCTACAAAACAAAAGGCATCAGCCTCACTTTCCCTCGCGTCGCGTGAACGCACGTGCTATGGTTTGGGACTGGCAGCGGCGCTTCTCCTGCTCTGTCGTCCCTCTCCAGTGGCCATCTTTGCCAGCGCTACTCCTCCCCGGCCCTCCTCTTCGATAGTTCCTGTCCTGTGGTGTGGTTCGAAGTGGAGGAGCTCGGCCCTTCTCTGTATGGCTGCCTGAAGAAGCAACAGGTGCTACGCCACCTCCTCTGCCAAGTGGAGGCCAATGGCGCCAACCCTAGCCAGCAGTATATGCTTAAATTCAACTAGGATTGGTACCCAAGAAAACTTCTTTGATCATGTAAAGTGTAGTATCTTTGCTTCCAAATCCAGTCATATTTTTGTATGTCTTACATACGTAACAGTGGCAGCAGAGTGCGGCCACAGCGGTCGTCGATGTGTGCCTCACCGCGGCCGCCATGGCCAGCGTTGTGCTGCTGGCGTGGTGGGCCATTACATTCTAGTTGTCCTACATGCGGCTGTGATGGTGTCGCTCAGCCTCGTGCCTGTTGGCACCCCGCTCGTTGTCTGCCTCGCGCTGTACTTCAGTGCTGACTTACACGCGCCGCTAGTAGGCAAAGGCTCATCTGGATCCGTGAGTGCGCCGCTGCCATGGAGAACAAGACTCAGGGGGAGGAAGGCATTGATATTTGGGGTCATGGATGACATATGGGGCCACTGATAGTAGTTTCTTCCAGAAGCCACGATTGTTCAACCAAACGACTTTCATCTTTCTCATAGCTTACAACTCACAACAATTTTTCATAGTCCACAGCTCACAACAACATTTTTAGAAGCCACAACTCAACTAAACACACCCTATATTAGTCATACCCTGGCTTAACAATATCCTTGTTGTAATCAACTATGAAACAAACATGTACACTAATCAAGATCAGCACTCTCTATATCCCTACTCCTAGGAGTATATAAGGAGTGGTAGGGAGACCCCAGATGGGTATCTCATCATAGACTAACAACCCTAGTGCATACTAGCATACAACACGCAATCAATATGGGCATCATCACACACCGGACGTAGGGCACCCACAGCCTAAATCAATATAAATATATACCACATGTGCTACCCTCTAGATCTGTTATGCCAATCATTGCCAGTGGTAAAAGCACCAACAACATGCTATTATTGTGGCCCATCGTCAATGGTATTGAAAAGTGATGACCATTTGCATTTTACTTTGGATGAGTTATTGCTGACATGTCTTGAGTGAGGGGCAAAATGTCTGCCACCTTTAGCAAGTTATTGTTTGTCACCATTTAGCCATTTTCACATAGTTGATTGAACCTTTAAGGGTGGTATTGGTCCATGAGCAATCCATGAAAGAGCACATTACTATAAAAATGATTTTTAGAGGCATATCTTTTTTTTCCCAAATATGACTATAACTTCACTCGCCTCTAGATGACCTAGCTAACAAACCATCTGTCGGTGTTTTGAACTAACACTAACTAGTATTCGTGTTGCTTAGGCGTCTAGCTCGGATGGTGAAAGAAATCGAGACATAGGGGTTTATCCTGGTTTAGGCAGAATGTCCCTACATCCAGCATCGAGCGTGAGGCTCACGTGTTTTTCTTAGGTTTGCAGTAGGGGTGTACAAACGATCGAGAGAGGGAGAAGTTCCCAAGTCTCTGGTGCGTGTGTGAGTGCTAAGCTCAAGTGTGCTTGAATGGCCTAAGTTCAGATGTGTGTCGATGTGAATATGTCCCGATCATGGGAAGCCTGCCTCCCCTTTTATAGCCGAAGGGGAGAGCAGGGTTACAGATAGGATGTCATGGAGAAGAAGAAAAGGTAAAAGAGTAAAAAGAAAGGAAAAATAAGAGGAAGGGGTGGTCAACAACGTCGTCTTCTCTTCCTCTCCCCAAGGATTGCGGGACGTGGTGTTATGGCAATGATGGAGTTGAAGGCATAGCGGCTGGTCACTGTTTGTCATACCAGTTAACTAATCGGGATATGGTTTCATCCCTATTTTAGGGGAGGCGGGACGGCCCGAGGAGGCAATTCGACGCGGGTCATACCCAAGGCCGTTGGCATAGTGGTCAGCCTATATTGTGGCATGGGTTGCGACCTGTACCGTTCTGTCCCATCGGGACAGTTGGATTTGACACCGATCAAATCCAACACGCTATGTAGGGGACAACGGGGAGGACACGAAAAGGTACTGAGGCACGTCCCTGCCTTTATGTGTTGAGCAGGGTAGGAGGTGCCCGAGGCTCGTCCACCTCGCCCGAGGGTCGACCCTGCTCAAGGTGGCGTCATCCGATTGCGATTTGGGTGAGCCTGGGTCCACTCCGAGGGTCGAGCTGGCCTGGGCCCGCTACCAAGGATCAGGCAAGGCGAAAACGTCCCTCGGGGGAATCGGATGAATCCGGGCCCACGCCCGGGGGATAGCATAGAACCCACTCCCTAGGGGTTGGACGAGACGTAAGCCTCATCCCAGTGGTCGGACGAGACGGACTAACCCTCCAAAGGGTCGGATGGTTCTGTCTTGCCATCATTATCCATCGGCTGGGTTAATATTTATGCTTATTAACCCCTCGCCCTTAGGTACCATGGTATTTATATCCGACACCATCCCTATGTAAGAAACATGGACCCTAGTAAAGGCCTAGTTATTTTTGTGGTTGAATGACAACATAACCATCAGAATTAACATGTTTCACTAGTACATAAAAACTTAACCGTGGCGGTTTTTAACCATTTACCGTGGCGTTTTTTCAGCCCGCCACGAGCAAAAGGCCACGTTTAATGGAGCCTTTACCAAGGCGGTTTTTTTGCCCCATGTTGCCCACCACGGTAAATCATGAAAAAAACAAAAAAAGGAAAAAGCCCAGATCTAGCCCAACCGGGCCTGGATCTGGGCCCTGCCGCCAATGCGCCGTCGGATATGCCTGCTGCTCGCTGGATCCCCCCACTGCATGCTAGGGTTTTGACGGAGGGAGGAGGGGGAGGCACCATTGTTGTGGATCCATGGAGGGAGGGAGGGAGGGAGGGAGAGGCGCTGTTGCTGTGGATCTACGAGGGAGAGGTTAAGAGATTGGTCTTCCAAGGATCAGAGAGAGGTGAGATAGGGTTAGGGCATACACGGGATGATGACCCATTTGGATCGGACCTCCGCCATTCGCCCGCATGGAGCCCGCAAGCCGCCTCGAGCACGCAAGACGCTTGGGCGCCCTCCACGGCCGGAGGGCCGGCCCGCCCGTGAGCCATGCACGCGTGGCGCGCGCCGCCATGCCCTCCACGGCCGGAGGCCGGCATGCCTCGCACTGCGTGCGCTTGGCCGCCGAGCCGCGCGTGCACCGATCCGTCGGACAAGGCGAGGGAGGGAGGAGCACTGGATTGGGCGCCGCCGCCCGCCACGTGCTAGGAGAGGCGAGGGCCGGGGAGGGAGGAGAGTTAGGGGGAGGGGAGGTGGAGAACCACCGGGGGAGGGAGGGAGGAGGAGGGGAGGGCGGCTTCGGGCAAGTGCGGGGAGTTGGACGAGTTCGAGAGAGACCAGGGGAGGGGAGGGAGGGAGAGAGAGCCGGGCGGCTGAGTGGGAGAGTGAGGGTGAGGAGTGAAACCCTAGTGCCGCAATATATACGAGGGCAACGATATCGGGCCAAGATGGGCTTTTGTTGCTAGGGTTTGTTGGGTGTCTGGGCTTTATTTACCGTGGTGGTTTTTATAAAAAACCACGGTTAATCGATTTACCGTGACATTTTTTATAACCGCCACAGTAAATTTAAAAAAACCGACACGGTTAATAAAATGGAAACGCCTTGTAAAAGATTTTTTGTAGTAGTGTTTGCTAGTATACAAGGTACACTAGTCCTAGGGATGCAAAGGTGAACTTGAGCTAGGTGGAGATTGAGGAATCAAACTCTCAAATGAAGATCAAAGAAGACTATTGAAGACCTTATAAGACAAGCAAGAAGCTCAACTCATCGAGGAAACAAAGCTCAAAAAAAGGATGTGAAGAAACACATTCAGATAGCACCAGAGTTAAGCTGTGAACACCAGAGAGCAAGAATAATAGCACCAGAGTGTTGTAATAGCACCAAAGTATTCTAATGGGGCTAGTTCGAGGTAGTGAAGAAGGAAGTGCATAGCATATTTCGATGTGGGCATTAGAACCTTCCACCGAAGTTACGATAGAGCCGTTGCATAGGTGGTCGAGAGGAGAAGAGAGCACAAGAGCTTTTCGGTGTGGCATTGAAGAAATGCACCAAAATTTTAAGGTGCATCTAGAGAAGGTTCAATCTTCTAGACAATGCACTGGATTTCTTTGGTGTGACACAGGACAAACCAGCGTATAATTGTACTGGCAAAGACTAGTACACGTGGCAAGGGCACTAGATTCACCAGGGAAATCCGGTGCACTCTGCAAAGGCAACCCTTTTGCCCGTCAACTAATTGGTTGGATTGGTGTTATATATACTCCCTTGGTTGGCCATTTCGAATGTATTAGCACTTTCTAAACTATAGCTGAATTGAGGCTCATCCATTTGTGCTATAGCCACCATATGTGCTTAAGAGAAGATTGAACGATTAGCAGAAGTGTTAGGATTTAGGCTAGTAGAGGCCGCTTTAACGCTTGCTCTAGTTGTTAGGCCTAGTATTTTGTGAGATTTGCATACCTCCAAGATATCTGTGCTTGCGTGCACCAAGTGTTGTACTCTTTGGGGCTTGTAAGGATTGTGAGACCCTCCAACCGCATTTGTGGAGTGGCCGCCGGTGGTTTACGAGGGACGTGAGGCCCTTAGCATTTTGGGAAAAGGTCACCTAGTGGATACGGTGGGCAGCAATCTGGAAGATGCTTCGTGGAGTCCCACACGCCCGTGGGGAAGGTCCATGAGTTATTAGTGGAGTCCCTTGTCCGGGAGCTTAGCCCTTGCGAGGGGCTCCAATGAGGAGTGGTGGAAAGCGTGAGATTTCTGATACCTAGGTAAGGAAATCATCTTACGGGAGTTTGCTTTCTCTAACTCACTTATGTTTTTGCATTTACTTATTGCATTCCTTGGTGCGTGTGTTTTACCTTTCTAGTCTAGCTAGCTTGCTAGGATTGGAACATAGGGCGCAAAACCCTTTTATGTTAGAGATAGCAACACTTAGAAAAACCTAGTGCACATCTAGCTAGAACTTGTGTAGGTTTTTATAAGTGGTCATAGAGCCTACAGTTTTAAGTGACACAATTTAAATCCCCCACTTAGGAATCACAGTTCCTTCTACCTAGCTAGATATGAAGTTTTGGGGATGTTGGCCTCAATTTTCAAGGGCAATTGGTGTTAATCGCCTCTAGAAATGTCATTTCTTCGGGTGGTTGGTAATATGGGGCGCCGCTAAAAAAATAAACACATTTCTAGAGACGGATTGTAATACAAACTGCACCAAGAAATTGACCTTTAACGGTAATAGAACCGAGCTTAGAAATAGTTGACGTGCAAATATTCATTCTTTTTTTAAATAAAGTTGGATAAAGACAAACTTTTTTAGATAATTTAGGGTCCTAATGTTTTAAGTTCACATATTTTTAAACTTATTTTAAATTTTTAAATGAGCCCAGGTAGAGATATTTTTATACCAACTTTGTAGTGTCAAACAAGATCTAAACCTTTGTAGATGAAAATTTTTAAATTTGAGATTATTTAGGTCCCCTAATGTTCAATTAAAAATTCTTAAATTTATAAAAAAATAGCAGCCTCATCACCAGCGCTCGTGCGCAAGCTTTGAGGTCACAGGTTTGAAGCCTGAATTTCGCATGAAAAATGGTGAAACTAATGACACGTGACCATAGTGCTTGCTATTTTTATCACTGTTTTTAACTTTTAAAATTGATTACTTGGCCACCTTACAAACCGCTCCAAGAAGGCATATATACCAGCCCCTTTCTAAAGACACCTCAGCACTTGGCTAGAGAGGCTGTGAAAACTGCCTTTAAAATTCAAATCTGAGCACCCCCTACTCATGACTTGTGAGACGCGACTGTGGTGCTTGCTATTTTTTATCACTGTTTTTAAAAATTAATTTTTTTGGTGCTTAAAGGGCCTGTGGTCTATTGGTAGGGCTGTCGGTGGGACGCTAGCCACCAAGTTTCAGACCCTGGTGTCATGCCTTTTTATGGAATTTTTTCAAAATAATTAGGATACACGCACGCGTGTGCGTTCGGTGGTACTGCGTGTTTCCCGTGCATTAGAGGCTAGAGCCTCCCAATCTATTTATTTGCGTGTTCGGACACACCCGTGTGTGTGTGCGTGTGGCGTGAGTGCGGAGTGTGTGGGTTATGTGCGTCCCAATTGTACTCTCTTAAAAAAATTCTAGGCAACCGCTCCAAAAAACTGCTCCTAGAAATGAATGATTTCTAAAGGCACTTCGATAGAGGGGTTGTGAAAACCACCTTTAAAAAAACAAATATGACCGTTCCTAGAAACATTTTTTTGTAGTAGTGCCAGTTCTACAAGTGCTATGCGCCTATGCAAGTTGCACGAGACACCAATCCGTTGGCCCAAATATGTGTGGCAGTGGTTCATGTGCCACTATGAATGACAAGATGAGAGGAGTAAATAAAGAGACTTTTGAGAGTCAGCGGCACAACGAGATCAGTATCACCACCATTACCTAGCTTTGCTGAATGCACTGGCGAGAATGGGTCATTAATTTATTATGGAGCGGCTTGTGCGCTTCAATTAGCAAGAAAAAGTGTTCGCCACTTCTGTCTAATCCATTTCAGACCAGGATCTATAGCCCCTACAATATTAGTGGATTCCAACTTGCAACACGTGATTTCAGCATAGAAGGTATGGAGCGGCTTGTGCGCTTCAATTAGCAAGAAAAAGTGTTCGCCACTTCTGTCTAATCCATTTCAGACCAGGATCTATAGCCCCTACAATATTAGTGGATTCCAACTTGCAACACGTGATTTCAGCATAGAAGGTATGGAGCGGCTTGTGCACTTCAATTAGCAAGAAAAAGTGTTCGCCACTTCTGTCTAATCCATTTCAGACCAGGATCTATAGCCCCTACAATATTAGTGGATTCCAACTTACAACACGTGATTTCAGCATAGAAGGTATGCTTCCAAACCTAATGGTAATCACAGTCAGTCAGTGAACAAACAAGGAAAAGTTACATGACTGGTAAACAGTTGTTGACGATCAAAATTAGCAGCTTTGTGCAGTCTAGAAAAAATCTGGCAACCCGGTTTTCCTAACCGGAAGATATGGTTGTAGGGAAATACCAAATCATATAATGGACTTCACCATTACATAGTTCTCATCGAGATGATTGATGTGTGTGTGTTGTGTGCGTGTGCATGTGTGTGTGCGCGCAGAGCTTCTAATTTAGAGTCTACATGAGAAAGCCATGACTTTTGCACCGGAAAAATCTACCCCAAAACAGAGACAGAGCTAGAAAATATAAAAGGACCATAGCTTCTGGATCCTTATATAACCTCCCTACTGGACATCCCTAAAGCCAAAGCCAAGGAAACCCGATAATCTGATTTTGGCAAATCATGTAATCCGGATCTAACTAGTTAATTTAAAGTGTAAATCTTGATGTATTTAGATTCTACAACAGTAATAGACCTTTCACTCTAAATATAAAGGGACACGGCTAATTGAGGTATCACCAATCTATCTGTCTTGTTTATCTTCTTCACCACTTATGCCTGATTCCTTAAACTCTACTTTTTCAATCTCACGTGTTCTCTTATCTTGTCTCCACGGTATGAGAAGGTGGTCTAGTTAGCCTACCAACACTAGACCAATCCAAGGTGTACTTGCCCTGACAGGGTCCCTCTCCGGGCCAGCGCTCTTTAGTTTGTCCCGATGAAACCGAGTAATCTAGTTGCGGCGAACCAGTTAGTCCGGCAGAAGGTGCACACCTTACGTGCTGCACATTATATTGTGTGTTTGGTGTTTGGCACGTTCGAGTGCCAACAGTAGTAGAAGTGGTACAGAATACAGCGTCAACGAATAAGTTGGCGAATCAAGGATGATACAAAAAATGAATTCATCTGTTTAGATCGGAACATCCACTAGGTACAACCTCAGTGGCGTAGCTAGGTGGTGGTCCGTGTGTGCCACGGATCATCCTAGAATTTTGAACAAAGTATTATACGTATTTAGATAGTAAGTAATTTTAAGTAAATTTTAGAGTTTACTACTCATTTTAAAAAAATGTTTGTAAGACTTCTTAAGTTGCCGCTTCAAATCCCCACACAGGTAGGCTGTGACCGCGCCACGATGAGTGTTTCAGATCTTTCAAAGTTATGTTTCAGGTGTTTCATCTTGTTGTTGCAAAAGTAGATATGAAATGTTGCATATAAATACGTATAATAAATGTATGTTTCATACGTACAATGACAATATATGCATGTTGCAAGTCTATGTTTTCAAGTGTTTCACGTGTTTTCAGATTTATGTTGCACATATTTTATCTGAATGTTTCAAAATTAGATCTTGGTATTGCTCATGTTGCATGACTATAAATGTATGTTTCATGCGCATGTCTGAAGTGTTTCATCTGCTTTTAAATGTATGTTGCAAAAGTTTAATTTGGATGTTTTACAAGTAGATCGGGTGTTGCACGTGGTTTTTATTCTGGTGTCGCACCTGTTGCAATGGCTGGCGTTCCTCGCACGACGTACCTTGCCCTCCTCTTCCCTTCCCTTCCCTTCATCTCTTTTTTTGTTGTGGCAGTTCTGGCCGTCTTGGTGGTCAGGCGGCTCACTCGAGTGCGCGTGGCGTGCGCATCCAAAGGCGAGCCAAGCCCGCGTGGCAGGGAAACCATACGTGACTGCGCGATCGCGGAGGTGGGGGGCTCTGGCAGGCTTGGATGGCGGCACGATGTCCACATGGTGGGCCTGCACCAAGCTGAGGTCTGTGCGCCGTACGCTCTCTACACGTGGGAACAGAGTAGCCAATGGCGTCTAGACGCGGGCGTCAGTCCGGACATCCAGGCGCTAGTGATGCCGTTAATATATACAGTGTGTACCAATAAGTTGGTTGGCCTTCAGTTCCGAGTTGTATACAAACCATGCACTTCTAATGCGGTGCCGATGCTCTGTCCCGCCGCCCAGCGCCCTTGGCCCAGCTCCAGGCTCTTTCCTCATTTTCCCCAACTTAGTTGTCGGAAGTGGCGGCGGGGCATTCCAACCGGGACTAAAGGGCATTCCAACCGGGGACTGTAGCCCCTTTTTCTGCAAGGGTGTGAGAGATGAAAAAGAGTGATTAAAAAAAAAAAAAAAAAAAAAAAATCCAGACCGGTGAGTCTAATAATAAGTTATCGGACGATCTGGAATTCTACTCTAATGTCGCAACAAATTTAATAAGCTACCAAACCCTGAACTAGTAGGGATTAAAATTATGTATGAAAAAATTAAAACTATGTTAAAATTCAAAAAAAGAAGAATTTAAATTCATCAAAACAAAAAAAAATGGATACAAATACAAGTTCTTGACAAAAACATCGTCCCATATATAGAAATGAAAAGTCCGTCGTAATTAAAAAAAAAATGAATTTGTATTCAGCAAAACTTACAAATGGAAGTGGTTAACAAAAAAAAAATTACAAAAATAATTTATTCCATATAAAAAATGTTAAAAAAATGTGCATGTCCACTAGTGAAAAATAAAAGAGAGATAAAAGTATTCTCCGTCGTCATTTTTTTTTTTTAGCAACTCCGTGGTTTTTTTTTTTTTTCCTTTTGAGAATCAACTCTGTGGCGAAAATTAAAAATTCGGTCGCCACAACTGGGCCGCCCCAGAACTGTATACTCGTCTAGTAGTCTTCCACTGATCCCCGTCTCGCTGTCGAGGTAGACGCCGGCGCCGCCTTTCTCATTGCCGCGTCTCCTCCCCGCGCGGCAGGTTCAGGCTGAGGAGCCCTGGTAAGCCCCACTCCCGTGCTCATGGCTGGTTTAATTTGCTTTCGATCGGCCCTCGTGAACCCTGAACACTCTTCTTGATTCCATTCCAACTTCCGATGACATCATCATCATGATTCTAATTCAGCAATGCATCGCCATCTCTTGAAATCTTGCGCCGTCTTCCGACCTAGCACTGCGGCTCATCTAGTAATCGAACAGGATTTAATTTTGTGGAGTTCCCCTAAGGGGCCCGTTCGTTTCAGCGGATCGGCCCGAACGAGCCCTGATCCACTGGATTGATATGGCCCGGTTTCAATTTGGATGAGAGCAAAAGGCCCGTTCGTTTTGGTCTGACTTGGAATGAAAACGGGCCTGGCCTGGTTTCTCTCTAGCTCTCCGCGGCCGGATCCATTCCGTACCTCCCACCCTCGGAGCGGGACGACGACTTACGACTCGTGACTCGCGAGCTCGGGGGGAGGCGACATCGCGAGGCGACGGGCGGCGCCGACGCAACTCGAGGGCCGAGGGCGATGCGGGCGGCGCGAGGCGACGGCGGGGATACGGCGAGGCAACGGCGACGGCGACCGCTTCCTTCTCCTCGGTGAGTCACCTCATCCTCCCCTTCGTTCTCTCTCCCTGCTAGGGTTCTTGATCCCCTCCTAGGTTCTTGATGCTCCTTGCCTGCTCGAGATTGAGATCTGCTAGGGTTCTCGAGATTGAAAGCCTCATGATTATCTGCTGTAAATTGTGATGTACGAACCCATGGTCCTTGTGGTGCTGTATAAATGTCTGGTCCATGGTCCTTGTGGTCGAGTTTACCTGGAAAGGTCCATGGCTGGTGGCGATTGCTGCTGTAAATTGTGATGGCTATATGTGCGTCCCAGAAAGGAGGACAAAGCATGAAGGCATGGCTCACTCACTGACGGTCCAAGTCGCATTACACTACAGTAGTGTAGTCGCGGCAGCGGTAGCTCAAGTGTCCCAGTACACTGACTGGTCCATTGGCCAATGTGATGTGCTGTTGTAATTGACTGCCGGTGAGCAGTTTATGCATGATTATGCTTGTCCTTAGTTGTTGTGTTAGATTTGTCCTTAGCCTGTCAAATCTGAAGTGTGCAGCCAACTGTCCGTCAGTTGGTTGCTGGGTTTGGCTAGGTAATGGTTGTGATGGTGACAGTCAGTCTCATGAATCATGAGACTTGAGACCCACAAACAAAGTGATGATGATTAGTAGTAATAACTCTTGGTGTATATTTTTTTTTATTTTGCGGTTGGTTAATCCTGAGATATAGGCTGTGATTTTGTCGGTAGGACACGTGGATGGCAGATGATGTCGATGTCAGTGGTTGCGGATTACTTCTACTATATAGGAAAAGTTGGTGTAAAGGAAAAAAAAAAGTTGCTTTCTGATTGTGTTTCTGCTAGTAAATTTATGGCTTAGTAAAAATAAGTTGTTGCGTTCAAAAAACAAAAGTAGAAATAAGTTGTTTAGCAACAAATATGTTTACTTGTGCTGCACTTGAGAATGTACTCTAGCTTGGGGGGATATGGCGAGGTGCTTACAGAGTACTCCTGCAGAAGCTGATCTCTAGCTTTGCATTGGTCTTCAACTGCAGCCTGCTTACAGAGTACTAATTGTTCATCGTGGCTCGTAATTCTTGTTGTTTACTATAGCATCTTGTTGTTTACTGTCAAGATAATTTTTTTCTGCACCATCTTAGGTTTCATTGTTATAGTGGGCTTTGTTTTAGACAGTAAGATCAGGCAGTAAATAAGCTGAGATGCATTTGACTGCATGGCTGTCATGTGGCTGAACCACAATATGTTGACCTACCTATGTGGCTGTCGATTTCTGTCATCCAATTAGCAACTTGTCTGAACCACAAGAGTGTGCATCTTGCATGATGTTGTCCAGCACAAGTAATCTGCAATAATAGGACTGCCTACACTTGTCTGCTTTTTTTAGGTCACATCATCCTTTGTTTGATTTACTACTTTCCATTTACAGCTCTACCTAGAAAGACACTACAACTACAGCGTCGATCATCCTTTGTTTGATTTACTACTTTCCATTTACAACTCTATAGTGCTAAGTATTACTCTTCTGTCCCCCTGGTTCAGATTTGATGCAAATTCAAGTGTTTCTTTGTCCCTGTTGGTCTGCATTTGTTTGAGATGCATGCTTGTTTTTGTCCTGCTGTAATATGTTCTTTGCTCTATTTAGTAAAACCATTCTTTGTTTTTGTTTATACTGTATAAAGTATCCAAAGTGCTCGAGGGTCTTCCTGTTGAGGATAAGTAACACTTGAGATGCATGAACTATAAATTTTTTTTCAGTATTTCCATTTACCAAATCTGCGAGTTATACATAGTTTACTTGAGCCCCTTTGTGTTACGTCTTTGTTAAATAAACTGTCAGCTACTATTATATATCCTGTTTCATTCATGCAATGATCCAAATCCTTGGCGTCCCCTCAAGTGTGTTTTTTTATTAACACAAATACATTTTTTTATTATTTGTAGATTTCATCGGCACCATTTAGAGTAGGGGAAGGTGAACCTCCATCTTCTTGGGATCCCTGTACCAACTCCGGAAGGTACTCTAGCTAGCACTTTCGCCTATCCAATGAGTCTCTCATTGCGTGATCGTATTAGAAAGAGGAGGGAGGAAGAAGATGATGACATGATGCTCTTTATATTTACCGCCTTATATCTAATGAGTTCTAATAGAGGGGGAGAAAAGAAGAAGCGTCATACTTGAAGAAACAAAGCCGGATGAAAGTTAATAGACTCCTTGAGGGCCATGTCAAGAACTGTAAAAAGTTGCATTTAGGATGGAACCCCACATATTTAGAGAATTGGCAACTTATCTTAGAAGGAAAAGACTTCTTGTTGATACCAGAATCACTGTGGAGGAGAAGTTGGGTTTCTTCCTATACATGTTAAGTCACAATGCCTCGTATGAGGATCTCCAAGTGTTCTTTGGGCACAGCGGTGACACCTTCCATCATCACATCAACCACTTCTTCAAGGTTGTCATTCCCGCACTCGCTCGCCGTTACCTTCAACCTCCTAATCCTAATCAAGTCCACCCAAAAATCCAAGATAATCCTAGATTCTATCCATTTTTCAAGAATTGTCTAGGTGTCATTGATGGAACCCATGTTCCTATTTCCATATCCCCTGAAAAAGCTTCTCCTTTTAGAAATAGGAAGAGCACAGTAAGCATCAATGTGATGGTGGCATGTGATTTCGATCTGAACTTCACTTTCATTTCTAGTGGATGGGAGGGATCCGCTACAGATTCTAGAGTCATGCAATCAGCTATAGCCAAGGGCTTCCAAGTACCTCCAGGCAAGTTCTATTTGGTTGATGGAGGGTATGCAAATACTCCATCTTTCCTTGCTCCATATCGAGGAGTTCGTTATCATTTGAAAGAATTTGGAGCTGGACATCGAAGACCACAGAATCCAAAGGAGCTCTTTAACCACCGTCATGCACTATTGAGGAATCATGTGGAAAGGGCTTTGGGGGTGCTTAAGAAGCGCTTTCCTATTCTGAAAGTTGCCACATTCCACACGTTGGAAAATCAAGTCGGGATACCTATAGTCGCTGCCATCTTCCATAATCCGATCCGATTACTTGATGGAGATGAGGAGTGGTTAGATCATCGAAATAATATCCATCCGAACAGTTTGTTGATCTACCAAGTGGTGATGAAACAAATGACCAAAATGTGGGTTCAGTTTTAAGAGACACTATCGCCCAAGAAATGTGGGATCAAGCACGGCACCATTTTAATTAGTCTTTTAGTATGTTGTAATAAGTTAATAAGTGTGGACTGCAATTAAGCAGGGACTTCTTTTAGGCTTTTGTCATGAATAAGCTTGTAATAGTTTGACTTGTAATAAGTGAATAGTCTTGTAGTAACTAGTAAGTGAATAGGCTTGTGTCATATTTGACAGCTATGGTTGCAAAAGGCTCTCCAAAGCTCACTATGATCGCAAGGGCTTCTCCAAAGTTGCACAGGTTCATGGGTACAAGTGTTCAAAAGAAGGCTTCTCCTAAAGGCAGTGGTGTTAAGAAGAAAGGTGCTTCTCCAAGAGGTATGGTGTGTTGGCATACTGTATCTTTTCTTTCTACTAGAAAAAATGGCATGTTTGTATCTTTTCTTTATACTAGAAAAAAATGGCATACTTGTATCTTTTCTTTCTACTAGAAAAAATGGCTTTGTTTTTCTCAGAATCAGTAACACATAGCAGTTCAAACTGTAACACATAGCAGTTCAAACTATATCTTTTCTTTTTATATTCTGATGAAATTGCTCCTCTGAAATGAAATCTTTCTGCAGTAGCAAAGAAAAGAGCGGACTGGAATCTAACTCTTGAAAGGTCACTTGTTGACATTCTCCATTAGCATAAAGACAGTGGCTATCGAGGTGATACAGGGTGTTGGAGCTCTGAAGGGTGGAATAGGATGGTAAAGCAGTTCCATGTGAGGAACAAAGTATGTCAACTACACAAAGAATCAAATTCAAGACAAGGAAGGGCAACTGAAACGAGACTATAAGATGCTCAAAGCTGCAAGGAAAGAAAGTGGGGTTGGCTGGGATGAAGATCGACAAATGATTGTAGCATCGTGACTCAATGGAAAAACCTTGAAACAAATATGTTAATTCCTTAAACTAATTTCTGTTAAGGCAAAATTTGTGTTGATAACTGATTCTATTGATAACCTCATATTTGATCATAATATTATTTGAATGTGTAGTCATATCCTAAAATCAAGAAGTTCCACAACACTAAGGCAAAGTTTCCACTATTTGATGCATTGGGAGAGCTATATGATGGTATATTCTGTTGTTATAATATTATTTTCTCTTCCATTAATTATTGATAATGTTGGGCTGCATGGTGATTACTTTGCTAATTGTGTAGGCCATTTGGCTGAAGGAACTTATAATCTGACTTCACTTGAGCCACCACAAGAGGAAGAACCACTTGAACACTGTTATGATGTAGAAGACTGGGGCAACACTCAATTTCATCAAGTACAAGATGGTGATGATGATGATTCTATAACGAGATTCAAGCTCATGGGCAAGATGAAGATGAGGTTGCAATTGTTGAAAGAAGCCAGCCTAAGACGGTTGAAAATGAAGGAAAAAGGCCTAAGAAGGGTGAAAAGGAAGGTGAAAAAGGAAGGAAAGAGGCCTAAGAAGGGTGAAAAGGAAGGAAAGAGACCTAGAAAGGGTGAAAGGATAGAAGACATGATGGGAAGATACCTAGATATGAAGACTAAGCAAGCGGAAGATGAATCCGTAGATTTAGCCAAAGAAGAAGAGGCTGCTACACTTAATGACTTCCCAATCACTAGATGCATATCAGTCCTAAACACAATGGAGGTGACAAAGGAAGAAAAAGCAAAAAGCGTTTCAAGTGTTCATCAAAAGCAAAGAGAATAGGGAGGCATTCTTGAGTGGCTGTCAAGTAGATCAAGATGCTACTTTAATGTGGCTTAAAAATGTGATGGCATAACAGGTCAGTTTCTCTGCCATTCTTATCAAACAGTGATATCCTATTAGATGAATGCTACTAGTTGTACCAGGCCATCTCATGTGCATGGGTCCATCAATCAAATTCAGTCAGCAGCCATGTGTGGCGTGGTTGCTGTAAACAGCTTCCCTCTGAACCCTAGTCGAAAAGCATGCAGTAGCACTGCTGGATGTTCACAGCAAAGCATGCAGTAGCTAGCAGTTAACCAATAATTAGGTGATTGTTAACTGGAACAAGTGATGTGAAGGCACTGTCCTTTCAGTTTGATATGATAGGGATAGAGATTGTGAAGGCACTGATTAGTTTCTTAAATAATCAAACTTGCTGTCATTTTTAGGGAGGAGGCAATGATCAAGAAACATTGGATTGGACAAAGTGCCTGGACACTTGAGTAGGCTGAGACAAGTTATCTACTGGTTTAAATTATGCTTCAAATTTGTACACTTTGTGATGGTTTGTGTAAGAAAAGATTGTAATTTCAGGAGTGGGTCATGACAGCCTTTTGGTGCACCTTTTTGTTACTTTTGGCACTAGCTAGCATGCCCTTTATCTGTGGGTCCACATTACCTGTGGTACTCATGTATTGATGCTGCCAATTATCTAGACATGTATGAGAGCATGATGAGTCTGTGCATGTACTACGGGCTAACATGCTCCTCATTCTGCCGTCGTTGGCTGCACATTTCCTTTCATTTGATATTATTGTATTATATAACCAGGGCTATTTACTTGTCTCATGAATCATCTCCGCTGGTTGACACTGCCCAGCTGAGTCAGAGTCACCACGTCTGTTATGGGCAAGGCAGGGAATGGACACAGTCTCAACCGAACGGCAGGCATGGAATGGATACAGTGACGGAATGGATGCAGACACGTACTGACACGGAATGAGTGACAGACATGGATCCACTCATTCCAGGCCAGGAACCGATTAGCTCCTGTATTGGATCCTATGCAAACGAACGGGGCCCTAAGGTTGTTTCGGAACAGGCTGTTCCTGGCCTGGAACTGTTCCTGCGTGGTATAAATCAGTGAAGGGATGTGTTCGTCTGGATTCAATCCGAGATAACGGAACAAGGCCTAAATGGATTTATTTGGTTGTTTGTTCATTTTTCCGAGCAGTTGCAGTTCGCACCATGGAGACTGAGGAGGCCGCAACAAAGCGTGCCCGTGCAAGAGGAGGTGGCGGCGGCGGCGGCGGAGGCTCGGCTGGCGACGCAGACCGTCTGAGTACATTGCCGGACAGCCTCCTCCACCCCATCATGTCGTTCCTGAAGGCCTCGCAGGCGGTGCAGGCATGCGTGCTGGCCACGCCGCTGGCGGCACCTCGGGCGTTCCGTGCGTGCCTCGACGTCGACCACGATGAGTTCATCTGCAGGATTTCTTCCGAATTTTTACCGCATTTCAGCGATGAAAACGGACGGAAAAACACCATTTCTACTTCGTTTCTATATTTTTTGGTGGAAACGGGATCGGGTTCGAAACAAAACTGAATATACGAGTGTACAGAAACGAACCAATATGGTCGGAAATTCAAAGGAAACGGTCGGCAGGCGGGAGCATAAACCGGAATACCACACATCTTTATACTCACAAATTACAATCACACACAAAATAGTTCATAAATGATTAGGATTTAGGTTTTTCAATATTATACTTGAGCCAAGAACTTGAGTAGTGTAACACCCTCGGTGTTACTGAAATTAATAAAACTTTAATCATGGTCATCATTATGCATAATCATCAAGTATTATGTCATTAATGCATTGCATTTCGTATTTAAATTATAGTATGTGGCGTAATTGGCTTGTAGTCCAATGGTAGGATGGTCCGTGGGACGCTACCCACCGAGATCAAATCCTCGGTGCTCGCACCTTTTCCTGGGATTTTCCCGGGATTTACCGGGGCGTTATGCATTCAGTGGTAGCGGCGTTCCCGTCGACGACGAGGCGCCAATGGTGACTTCGGGAATCTCCAGATCTGCGGGTTGCTCGGTCCTTCGGAGGTGCTCATAGGGGTAGGGTTTGTATGCGTGTATTCATAGGGGTGAGTGTGCGTGCGTGTTGTGAGTGTGCGTTAATCTTGTGTAATAAAAAAAAAAAAAATTATAGTATGTGAATGTTGATTGAAGGTATGTTTGAACTAAGGTAACGTGTGATTACTTGTGATGCTTGATTAATGATTGTTCACTAATTAATTTCTCAAGTTTTGTAATTAACTTTTTGGTTAACTCTAATTTGGATTTCAAAATTTCAAATTCAAAATTCTATTTTCAAAACTATTTGGAATTTGGTGTCGGTCCTTAATGTAAAATTGAAGATCTAGTCGAGCTGAGCAATTTTTGTTTTTGGAATTTTTCGAGTTGCAATATGAATTTGGGAGGAAATTGGAGAAGAAGGGGAAATATGGGTCGCTGCTACAGTACCCGCAGGGGAGCAGACTGTCTGCTTGTTGCGTCACGGCCGTGCGCTGTTGGCCGTCTTCGCGCTGCTTCTCGCGCGTGGACGCGCGGACGTCCGCGTGGCCAAGCCGAGAAGGTGCCGGCAACGCCCGCGCGTTCGTCCTAGCCGTTATAGTGCATGGACGCCGGCCGTCTCCATCTTTTACTCCTCTCTGCCGCCGCCGCGTTCCACCAGTTCGCCAGCGAAATTCGTCGTGCTCGCTCGCCCTCCATCGGATAGCTGTTGCCCACGGCTTCGCCTGCTCCTCGCGCTCTCATTGACTCAATCGCGCCACCTCCCCGGCCGAATCGCCCGTTCGCGCCCGTTCTCGTCGCAGCGGTCCGCCATGCCGTCGCGAGCTGCTCACCATGACCAGCCCACTCCGGTGAGCCGCGCGTTCAGCCATCTTCGGTTCCATGCTCGCTTTGATGCCGTAGTGCTCGTAGGCTTGACTGTTATTCGTTTCATCCATAAGTTTCTCCGGAACGCGAGCTCGCCGCCGAGCTCACGCCACCGCCACGCCCTCACCGTCGACAGACGCGTCCGTGCCGCCTTTGCCTCAACCAAGTGTTAGAATTTATATATGAATAGTTCCCCTAAAATTCATATGAAGAAATTCTGATAAATCTCAAAGGCCCAATATTTATGTTCTCTAATGGGCTTTATTGGTTTAGCCCATGAGTAAAGGTGGGAGGTGCAATATCAATTAGTACCATATTACTAATTGATATGGAGGTAGGGAGTTTTTCTCCCTATATATTTGTACCAAGCCTCCTTGGAATAGAAACAATATAACAACTACAATTGGGAGTTTCAATTAGAAAATCTTAAAGTAGTAAAATAGTATTTTCCTATTCTCCACCGCTGGCGCCCGTTGCTAAGTCTCGGCCGATCGTTCGCTGTGCACCAGCGACCGGGCGAGCAGGTCTCCGAACCGTCGTCTTTGCGATCCTGACGGGAGAAGGCGAATAAGATTTTTGGGAAGCGCTCGCGCATCGCTGCTCCCAAATCTCAGCACGCCGTCTCGTCGTCGTAAGGCTCGCGACGGGAACATCTACAAGGACATGCGATCATCGTCGCGATCTTCATCACCATGTACTTCTACATCGGCAGATATTACATCCGTAATCTAATCTAATCTTATTGTCCAACATGTTCAATCTATTTAATCTATCCGGTGTATGTGTTGGGATAGTTGTGCCTACACCAGTTGCCATGATCATGCCATGTTTTATGTTGTTCTACCATGCTATGATCTGTTATATGATTTTGAATCATGCTTGTTTGCTTCACATGCTTATTCTAGTAGATCAGTTCATCATGATTTATATTATGGAATTAATCCTGAAATTGCCTTATATTTCAACAATCCAAAAACCTTATTATAGGCTTTTTCTTGTTTTAACTATGGCTGTTTTCAGCGACGTCTTTGAGACTAGAAAAGTTTTCTAGTGCATATTTTAAGAGATGGCGAGTTAAGGCCATGCTCGGCTAGAGGCTAAAACGTTCGATTCTTTGTTGGATCACCTCGGGAAATATCTCTATAGATAAGAGAAGATTCAGGGGAGACAACACTATCTTTAGAACAATCCTAAATAGTCTTGCTAGTCATCTAGAAGATGCAAACTTGCACTTCCAAGATGAGAAGGCATTGTGGGATCAACCGAATGCAACCATTGGTACATCCGAGTTGTACATCATGGAGAGCTTTTATGACTACAAGATGGTTGCTAACCGGTCTATAGTCGAAAGCAAGCGCATGAGGTTCAACACATGGCAAGAGAACTTGAACTCCTTAAGTATGTCATACCCGATGAGTTTGTAGCCGGATGCAATATTGCTAAGTTGCCTTCTTCATGGAAGAGCTTGGTACAATTCTTAAACACAAGAGATTTAAAATATCGGCTTATAAACCCGATAGCATCTCTTGATGTTGAGAAAAATATTCGGGTGAAGAATACTATTGATAAGGGGAACAAGAGCCATTCTAGCACTAATTTTGTGCGAGAAAAAAACCCACATGGCAAGAACAAAGGGAATAAATCTTCCAATGCCAAATTAACAACTACATTTGAGAAGAAGAAAAATAATGATGATGTGCTTTTGCTTCACTTGTGGGACAGCTTAGTCACTTTTCCAATGGGAATAATAAGAATGTAAACCTCGTGACTATTAGCAATGTTGATGAGGAGTACAAGAATGTTCCCTCTTGTATTATCGGTATTTCAATCATCAAGTTGGTGGGTTGATACAAAGTGCTAATATTCATGTGTGTGCGGACATCTCTTTGTTTTCTTCTTATAATGAGCTAAAAGGTTCTTCTCTGTCCTAATGGGGAATGGGTCACATGCTTACATTGCATTCGTGGCGTTGGCACGTTAGATCCGAAGTTTACTTCGGGGAAAAATTGTGCAAACCAAGAACGGTGAAGAACGTGCAAAGCATGTCCCTACTATTCGCAAGAACCTTGTTAATGTTTCCCTTCTTTTTAAGAGATGGGTTTAAGGTAGTGATGGAGTCCAATAAAGTAGTTATGTCTAAGGATGGACGATTTATTGGTAAAGGTTATGACTATGGTGGCTTGTTCCGCCTAAGTTTGGCGAGATTTTTGTAATAAGTCGATGAATCATATTTGTGGCACAATTGATGATAATTCAAGTGTTTGACATTCTCGTTTATGTCATGTGAATTTTGGTTTGATGTCACATTTATCTAGCTTTGCGGTTAATTCGATTTCACCATTGCCAAAGGTTCTAAGTGCCATAGTTGTGTGCAATCTAAGCAACCTCGAAAGCCTCACAAGGCGCGGAGGAGAGACACTTGGCACCTCTAGATCTCATACATTCCGATCTATGCGAGATGAATGGTGTGTTGACTAAAGGTGGAAAGAGATATTTCATGACGTTAATTGATGATGCTTCTAGATATTGCTATATTTACTTGCTGTTGAAAACTAAAGATGAGGCATTAGACTACTTTAAAATCTTTAAGGCTGAAGTTGAGAATCAACTAGAAAGAAAGATTAAACGTCTAAGGTCGATTGTGGTGGTGAATATTTTCCTATAACATTTGATGAGTTTTGTGCGGAACATGGTATTATTCATGAGAGGACACCTCCCTATTCGCCCGAATCCAATGGGGTTTGCCGAGAGGAAAAAAACGATTTGACCGACTTGGTTAATGCCATGTTAGACAACTGCTTTGGTTTATCTAAGGCATGGTGGGGAAGCTATATTGATTTGCGAGTCATGTTCGAATAGAATTCCAAACGAGAAATAAAGAGACAACACCATATGAGATATGGGTTGGAAGGAAACCATCACTTTCATACTTGCACACGTGGGGATGTTTGGCAAAAGTCAATGTTCCAATTAATAAGAAGCGTAAGCTTGGACCAAAGACGGTAGATTGTATCTTTCTTGGATATGCTCACAAATAAATTGCCTATCGATTTTTAGTAGTAAGATCTGAAGTTTCGATATGCTTGTTGATACTATCTTTGAATCTAGTGATGCTACATTTTTTTGAGAATATATTTCCTTTAAAAGATATGCGTAGCAATGTTAGATTTTCTCTTTTGAATTAGCTCGATGATACTATACCTATCGAATATCCCTGTTGAGTCATTTGACACTTGAGAAGGATGACAATGAAGTTCTGTGAGGAACAAGAGACAAAGGATTGCAAAATCTTTTGGTGATGATTTCATTGTGTACCTTGTGGATGATACTCCCACCTCTATCTCAGAGGCATATGCATCTCTAGATGTAGATGATTGGAAAGAAGCTGTTCGTAGTGAGATGGACTCGATTCTTTCTAATGGAACTTGGGAGCTATCCGATCTACCATTCGGTTGTAAACCAATTGGATGTAAGTGGGTGTTCAAGAAGAAGCTTAGACCTGATGGTACTATTGACAAGTACAAGGCTCGGCTTGTGGCTAAAGGCTACACTCAAAAAAAGAAGGAGAAGATTTCTTTGATACTTACTCACCTGTTGCTAGAATGACCACTATTCGAACACTACTATCTTTGGCTGCCTCATATGGTCCGATCATTCATCAAATGGATGTAAAGACAACTTTTCTTAATGGAGAGTTGGATGAGGAGATTTACATGGATCAGCCCGATGGATTTGTAGTAAAAGGTGAACAGCAAAAGGTGTGCAAGTTATTAAAATCTTTGTATGGCTTGAAACAAGCACCTAAACAATGGCATGAGAAGTTTGACACTACGTTAACTAGTGACGGTTATGTTGTCAATGAAGCCGATAGGGTGTGTGTATTATCGACATGGTGGGGCGAATCTGTTATATTATGCTTATATGTTGATGATATTCTAATCTTTGGAACAAACATGAATGTCATAAATGAGGTCAAGTCTTTTCTTGTCAAAGAATTTTGATATGAAAGATCTAGGAGAGGCTCGATGTAATTCTAAACATTAAGCTTATTAAGGAAGAGAGTGGGATTACTTTATCGCAATCTCACTATGTTGAGAAGGTCTGAGCCGTTTTGGCTTTATAGATAGAAAGCCTTCTCCAACACCTTATGATCCTACTTTGTGACATTGCGAAAGAATAAGAAGCGTACTAGAGATCAACTCAAGTACTCTCAGATTGTTGGTTCACTCATGTATCTAGCGAATGCAACTGGACCCGGATATCTCTTTTGCCGTGAGCAAGGTGAGTAGGTATATGTCCAACCCGGGTGATGATCATTGGCATGTACTAGAAAGGGTCTTGTGCTATCTTAAAGGTACAATGAGCTATGGAATTCACTATTCTGGGCACCCAGCTGTGCTAGAGGGATATAGTGATGCGAACTGGATTTCTGATATTGCTCAAATCTACGCCACAAGTGGGTATGTATTTACTCTTGGAGGTGGCGCAGTGTCATGGAGGTCTTGTAAACAGACTATTTTGACTAAGTCAACCATGGAAGCAGAACTTCACGCTTTAGAAACAAAGATCTGCAGAGGCCGAGTGGTCGCGTGAGCTCTTGTCCGACTTTGCCGGTGGTTGAAAAACCCATCACGGCTATCCTTATAAACTGTGATAATCAAACAGTGATCACTAAAGTGAATAGTGCAAAGGATAATTCAAAGTCAACAAGACACGTTAAAAGACGTTTGAAGACTGTCAGGAAATTGAGAAACTCCGGAGTAATAACTGTATCCTATATACAGACAGATAAAAACCTGGCAGATCCCTTTACTAAAGGGCTATCACGTAATGTGATAGAAATTGCATCTAGGGAGATGGGTATGAGACCCATATGAGTTTTCAGTAGTAGTAACCCAACCTTTTTGATCGGAGATCCCGTGACTAAGGACCTGGGAAGAACAAGCTATTGGTAAACTGAGGAGAGTAAACTAATAAACCCTCTCTATGTGAAGATGCAATACTCTCAAGAGCGAAGAGGCTCTGTATGGTAGGTTGGCGAGAATGCCTTAATATGTCCTATTGACTTTATAAGTAAAGATGCTGTCCTACAGAGCATTCTTGAAAGGGCATACCTATATGAGTTCGACTGTTAAACGTCGCAGTCTATGAGATTTGGGTGATCTCTAGTAAGCTCATGAAGAGACTAAGGAGTATGACGTATATGCTCCACCCACGGAGAAAGGCTACTAGCAGCCAAGTACTAGTTTGACTTTGAGCGAAACTTATTCATACAAAACTTGCAATTCAAGGCGTAGTCCATTGTTCAAGTTGTGGATGAGTAGAACTTGAAGCTCTAGGCGGATGTTCAACTTTAGTCTCTGGCTGAAACACTAGTATATAAAAACAGTAGTGAGATAAGGAAAATATCTATCTTTGGGCAGTTGAGATCCGGTGGGGATTGTTAGAATTTATATATGAATAGTTCCCCTAAAATTCATATGAAGAAATTCTGATAAATCTCAAAGGCCCAATATTTGTGTTCTCTAATGGGCTTTATTGTTTTAGCCCATGAGTAAAGGTGGGAGGTGCAATATCAATTAGTACCATATTACTAATTGATATGGAGGTAGGGAGTTTTTCTCCCTATATATTTGTACCAAGCCTCCTTGGAATAGAAACAATATAACAACTACAATTGGGAGTTTCAATTAGAAAATCGTAAAAGTAGTAAAATAGTATTTTCCTATTCTCATCTTTGCGCGCCGTTGCCAAGTCTCAGCCCGATCGTCAAGCGTGCACCAGCGACGGGCGAGCAGGTCTCTCCGAACCGTCGTCTTTGCGATCCTCGCACCGGGAGAAGGCGAATAAGATTTTGGGAAGCGCTCTTGGCGCGACGCTCCCAAATCTCAAGACGTCGTCTCGTCGCCGTAAGGCTCGCGCACGGGAACATCTACAAGGACATGCGATCATCGTTCGCATCTTCATCACCATGTACTTCTACATCGGCAGATATTACATCTATAATCTAATCTAATCTTATTGTCCAACATGTTCAATCTATTTAATCTATCTGGTGTATGTGTTGGGATAGTTGTGCCTACACCAGTTGCCATGATCATGCCATGTTTTATGTTGTTCTACCATGCTATGATCTGTTATATGATTTTGAATCATGCTTGTTTGCTTCACATGCTTATTCTAGTAGATCAGTTCATCATGATTTATATTATGGAATTAATCTGGAAATTGCCTTATATTTCAACAATCCAAAAACCTTATTATAGGCTTTTTCTTGTTTTAACTATGGCTGTTTTCACTGACGTGCTGAGGCTAGAAAAGTTTTCTAGTGCATATTTTAAGAGATGGCGAGTTAAGGCCATGCTCTGGCTAGAGGCTAAAACGTTCTGGATTACTGTTGGATCACCTCAGGGAAATATCTCTATAGATAAGAGAAGATTCTGGGGAGACAACACTATCTTTAGAACAATCCTAAATAGTCTTGCTAGTCATCTAGAAGATGCAAACTTGCACTTCCAAGATGAGAAGGCATTGTGGGATCAACTGAATGCAACCATTGGTACATCTGAGTTGTACATCATGGAGAGCTTTTATGACTACAAGATGGTTGCTAACCAGTCTATAGTCGAGCAAGCGCATGAGGTGTATGTGTTGGGATAGTTGTGCCTACACCAGTTGCCATGATCATGCCATGTTTTATGTTGTTCTACCATGCTATGATCTGTTATATGATTTTGAATCATGCTTGTTTGCTTCACATCCTTATTCTAGTAGATCAGTTCATCATGATTTATATTATGGAATTAATCGGAAATTGCCTTATATTTCAACACCAAGTAGTACACGAGTGGAGTCGCGGTGGGCTCCTAGTCATTATTTAGCCCTTTTTTTAACAGCTACCGGCCTCTAGTGCCCGGCGTGTCGAGCGCCGCTCCGCCATGGACGCCATGTGCGCCTCCACCGTGGGCTGGCCCTCCTCCGGCCATCTCCGGCGAAGCTACGGACACACGGTGCGCGCTGGCCAAGGCATGCTCTAGCGCCGGCCGTCGTCGTCCGGGCATGGCCTACACCGGCCGAGTCGGTCCTGCCGGCGTCGTCCTCTCGCTTCGGTTCGCGTGAAGGACCTCGCGCAGCAATAAGAAGAAAGGGAAGGGCCTAAGTGTACAAACCATCACTTTCAGGTGAATAGTGCGCTACAGTGTTTTCCTTTTTCTTTTTCTGTTTCCTCGCTGAAACTTGTGAATTTCATAACTAATTATAGCTGTGTGATAAAATGATGAAACTTTTTTGTGTAGTCTCTCTAGGATGTGCTCTACCATAAAAAAATATAAAATGATGAAAATCAATAATGTTTGCATGCTTAAAATTACCCCTTTTAATTAATAAATGGACATTGCATGATTTTTATAGACTCAAATAATAATCTTTTAGTTATGAAACTTTTTGGGTATATTTTTTTTTTTTGAGATTACACAAGACAATGCAGACACTCAACATGCACACACACTCACCCCTATGAACACACGTACACAAACCCTACCCCTATGAGCACCTTCGAATGGCGAGCCGGTAGATCTTGAAGTTCACGAAGTCACCACAGCGCCTCGCCGTCGACGGAAACGTCGCCTACCACTTAATGCATAGCCGGAAAATTCTGAAATAAATCCAGGAAAATGCGAGCACCAGTGCCAAGTCGAGGACTTGAACCTCGGTGGGCGTTTCCACCACAAGGAACCTAACCAACTGATCTATGATCAGTTCGCACTTCTGCCTTCACAAAAATTTTGGTTCTGTTTTTGAAAATTTTGAATTATCCACTTAATTTCCATGCTTAAATTAATTAATTAATAAATACTAAAATGGTTACGGTAAATCATAAAACGACTTAAGTAAACTTAGGGTTAGTCGTAAACCTTGTGACACTAACTCTTAATTTGATGTTCCTTGGCGGTTCATTTACTTTCTTGATGTACTTAGAAACAATTGGTTTAAATAATAATTAAAATGATTAGATTACATGTTTAGCTACATACCTTGCTTTCTAGTGCTTAGGTCGAATGAAGTGCTCATGCCTTTGTCTTACTTGACTATGGTAGTGTGTATGTGTTGCTCTTTGGTTAAGCATGATCAAGTTGTTAATCAAATAATTAAAGTGTTTTTATAATATTAACCCTAGCTTTTTAGCGGAGGAAAGATGTACTCAAGTTTGCAAACTATGTTTGAGTTCATACGTGCACTTATGTGTTCCATCATGCATCATGTCATGCATTTCATCATGCTAAGCATGCATCACTCATTTACGTGTAGTGTATACGAGTGAGAAGGTTGTTGTCGATCAAGTTTAGGAGAAGGACCATCCGCCAATGGTGTTGGAGCCAAGTCAAACTCAAGTAAATGACCGTGTGGAAACTAACCTCCCTCGCAAACACGTGCAAGCCCCCGGAGCATAAACCTGTCTCTATTTTATAAATACATTATTACACCCTACACTAGTACAGAATCGACTTTTATTCCCGGCTCGTTAGGGCCTTTAGTGTGGGTTCTAGAACCGGGAATACGGCTTGGGGAGTAAAAGTATTGGAACGGGGACTAGAGGGGGGCTTTACTCTCGGTTGTCGGTACCAACCGGGAGTAAAGCTTCGCCAGTAACGTGGCCGGGCCAGAGGCTTTACTCCCGGTTGGTACCCCAACCGGAGTAAAGGTCTTTTTTTTTTTTTTTCCGATTGCGTGTCAATTGTTTATTTTAATTCCTAATAGCATTTGAATGGTGCTTATTAATTTGTAATCTATATATATACATGTTGACGGTCGTTAACTACATAAAAACACCGTCAACACCTGCATAAAACATTCATATTTATATACCAAACTTAGTGGTAGGGCTTAAATCTAACGAGTTCCACAAGTTTTGGTATTTCTAAGAGCAATGCAGGAATTCTCCATTTATCGTGAAAGAAAAGGTATCTTAAAAGGCAAAACAAAGTACACCATCACGGAGAGCCTGTCGTACCGATCAAAATGGATATATTACTTGATATATTTAGGCTCGGGATGGAAAAAGATATTGAACAAACAAAAGTACACATGAAATGAGGATCCACACCTCTTGCTGAGAACCATGCATGGCCTATCACCGAGCGACACGTGGCGGAATAAAGAAGACACCGGCCATTCAAGACAACCGCCCCAAGAAATGACGAGGGCCCCGCCCTCTCCTCCACGGTCAGCGTGGGGGACAGGCGACCGGGCAGCCAATCAGCGACGCTACAGGCCCGGCCGCTCCCCCACGCCGACGGACGCTAAGACGCGACGCGGGCGGAACTCGAATTCAAATGGACTAACAAACAAAGGGCGGCATGTGGCGGCTCAAACGCAGACGCTGCAAGGCCACGCAGCGGACGCGCTGACGCTGTTCATCCGCCGCTCGACACGTGGCGCACGCGAGGGGAGCCCCCAAGGCGGTATCCGGTCCGTGCACCCGAGGCGCGGTTCGAGGGGGCCGGTTCGGCCGGTCTCATTGGTCGGATCCCGATTTCCTTTCCGAAATATCGACATAGACACGTAGCGCCCGGTTCAGCTCCGGTTCACGCCTTCCGGGCCGGTTCTCTTCGGTTTTCGACGCCATTCACAAGGAAACATTGTTGCCGACCTGGTGAGGTCGGTTTGCATGCAAATGGAGGTGGCAGGAAATACTTCCATGTATAGGGATAGCCTCTACCTCTCCTCTCCTATAAATAGAGCCCATCTCTTCAATGTAACACACACCATTCCAAGGCAAGAGCTCTCCCTCCCTCCTCTTAGTAGGGCTCTTCCCTCTACTCTTCTACCTCACTCCAATGGGCTTAGGCTCACATTAGTAGTAGAGAGATCGCAGAGGAGAGATGTGAGGGCCGGAGCGGGGAAGTGCGGACTTGTCGGCGACTCCCCGGGACTTGTACCTCGGTGGATTCGTGCTCGGCTCCCTCATAGGATCTTGGCTAAGCAAGTTTCCACGATTCCTATAACCTTTATTGTCTCATGTTTATCCAAGCATTATCTACTCGTTTGGGGATTGATAGTCGATCCTTGTGGCGGTGCTCTAGTAGAAGGACCCCGGGGACGGGTAAGCCTTGTTAACACGCTAGAGTAATAATCACTAGTGTAGACGTGGTGTCCGGGCTAGGGGTTGCCTATCTTTTGTGGCGCATCCCACGGTTGAGGGGGGGTAGGCGGCCGGGTTGTGACAGCCTTTGTCCGTCCCTTGTAATCCCCCACGTTCGGGGTGTGGCGCAGTTGCTAAATGCCGATCTCCATCCCGTTTTGGGCGATTGCTCGGTGCCCGAAGTGAACAAGTAGCTCTAAAGCGAGGCTATCCATAGATCTTAAAGGTGTACGAATCCTTCTCAATAATCCTCCCCATCTTTGGCCTTGTGTGTCCTTGGGCGAACTAGTTAGGAGAGAGTACCTCTGTTCCCTGTGGAAAATACGATACCACGAATATTTCCGGGTGAAAGCTACAACGACAATTACCTCAGACGCTTTTGCGGATTCTTTCACGATGTTAAGAAATGTCAACAAGCTTTCTCAAGCGCCGTTGCTCTGGGAACGGTTGCTATTATCTTCGAACCTAGTTTGTCCTCGTATGTATCTTTTAAAAAAAAATCAAAACAGTTATTTCTTTTCCTTTTTCCAAAATGAAGCCTACTACTCGAATTCAAAATCTTTTTGCTTCGAGGGGAGATTTCACAGGGCCACATTCTATTAAAAAAAAATTCAAAGTCTTCATCCGGCCATGAACTCCACCCTATTTCGAAAAAAAAAAAAAAAACTTTGGTTGGGGCACACTCCTTCTCGGGTGACAATTTTTGAAAACCTATTTAACCACCTACAAGATTTCGAGGAGCTATAATCATGCCAAAGCATTCTCGGCATGATTCAAATTCACATGTGGAATTTGTTTACGCTCTCCCTCTTCGGGAAAGCAAAACAATAGTACATTATTGTCATAGGAAGTTTGAAAGGGGATTGTGAAGAACTCGAAGACATTTTTTTTGTCTAGCATTCTTCCCCATCAACTCCCTACCAAGGACAATCCTCGATTTCAAAGTAGGATGAGAAGGAGTCCATAGGTGCAGCCTGGGCCGGGTTCACAACGTTAAATTCTTACCGGCCCAGATTTGTCATTACACGATCTTTGTGCTTTTGCATATCTTTTGTTCGGTCTTGACATAAACGCCGCTGCCTATGCCTTGACATGACCGGCGTCGGAGGGTCGTTTTGCACGTAAACCTACAACGGAATAGAGGAAAAACCTTCACCACATCCTAGAGAAGTACGCTTCTCCCGTTGTAGAAACCTACCCCTCCACAAACAAGGACATGTCAAGCTTTGAGGAGCCCCTCATCGGTCGATCCATTTCCCCATGCCATCTTTAGAACCGACCGATCAGCCCTCTCCTGAACCACGCTAACACCGAAGGAAGGAATGTTTTGTCCTTCGGAGTTGAAAGGCGCGATTGAATTCAAGGATGATGACAAAACCTCAAAAGCCGAGGTGCGCTTTAGACTTTTCATATCTACCTCATCCTTGACTTTGATCCTCTCATAGGCTACCCTCACAAAAAGATTTTTTACAAAAACCTACAGAGGGGAGCCATGATGAGAAGTTGGGAAAGATTGCTTTCGCCCCTTTACCCGAAATCCCAAAAAAGCGAAGCATCTTCCCAACCAAAACATGTTCGAGGAGGCAACGTTCATAATTCCATTCGCTTCACCCAAGTTGCTTTTGCATCTTAGTGAAACGAAATACCTCTCGCTTTCACTCGAACACAAGTCATGTCCCTTTGGCCAACAAAACATTGTTCTTGACAATGGTCGAGATTCAATGTTCGTCCTTCACTCATATGCCATGGACATGCATGAAGCGACAACTCTTGAGACCAAGCGTAAAACCGAAATTAAGCATGACAAGTTTTTTTCATTTGAAACATCTCATGTTTCATGCTCACCTTTGGGTTCTCTAGAGTTTGTTTTGCTTTAGCTGAGTGTGCTTCTACTAAGATCACAACCATCTCTTAGTCCTCGTTGTAAAACTTTTTAAGAGAATGGTTGCAAGTCTCATAGTAGCACGATGACGCTAATCTTGCAGCTTTGAGCGCAATGCTAAAACTCTTAGCGGTGAAACCGGGAACTTCACCCACCGTTAGTCGCAAGATGTTTTCCTGCGGTCGCTTTTTATGACCATAACTTAAGTACTGCCGGGAGATACCCCGGATTATCAAAAAAAAAGCCTTTCTCTCTCTTATTAATAAAAGCAAGAACATGTTTTCGGGCTAGTATGCACCTTCGGGTATTCTCGTCGCTAACCATTTCAGGTGGAGAAACGATTAAGAGGATCAAAAAGAGGCACGCGGTGCTTGAAAACATGAGGGCGACATCAAAAAAAAAAAGAAAAGAAAAACTTTGATGCTCGTGGGTGATGGAGCACACTCACAAGGAGACCGGACCTTACACACTTGACTTTGCACAAAAGTCTAAGTGTGGGGAAGATGGTAATAATCTCAAGTTCCATCCACCAAGGGGACATTCAAAAAAAAAACAATGGCAAATAAAAAAGATGATGTCAGCCCCCTTGTTGAAAAAAAAAAAAGAAAAAAAAAAAAGAGAGAAGGGGGAAAAAAAAAAAAAAAAAAAAAAATATAGAAAAAAAAATAATAATAAGAGAGAGGGAGCAAAGTTGGCCCGTATGGTCAAGATACATACCAAAGTCTTTGCTCGACTCCACCCATCATTGCTTCAACAAGCAAGAAGGGTTTGTCTCTCATCCTTTTTGCCGCTACCATCAAGACCCATGGCCCATGCACACGTGTGTGTGTGTGGCCTAGCCTTGAGGTGCACCGGGCAGGCCATCACACAAACCGCAAAGCAATAACTTCGATGCTTCATCCGTAGATGCCTTTGTCGGTAAGTATATCTAGGTATGCAAGGGAAATAAATGTTCACCAACACTCTTCACTCATTTTTTTTTTTTGTTTTGTCTCCATAGAACCAAGAACTTTATGCTTCTCTTGTTTATGTCATATGCTCGGTTTGGGTGTATTTATTGTGATGCATTCATAGGTCTTTTTAAATTGAGCATGGTGCTTAGGTTAAAAAAGATCTCCTTTAATCAAAACTTCGACATGGTGTTGGATCTTGGTTAATGAACCTAGAGTTTTCTTTGTCATGATCTATGAGAGTATTTTTATGTTGGAGATGAATCAAGGTTATGCTTACTTTGCCTCTTTTATGAGCCTTTCTTGAGTCATGATGAGGTGAACAAATAAAAATAAAATAAAATAAAATAAAGTTCTCATAATAAAGGCTCTACGGTGTTCATGCCGATAGAGCCATGTGTTTTTTCTTTTTTTTGTTTTGTTTTCTTGTTTTGAATAAAAAACCAGTACAAGTTTCGAGTGTGGGGAGATCTCCCAAACACAATGAACAAACATTCGAGATCTCCCCAACACAATGCACAAACACCGAGCAATTCATGATGGAGAAGGACGAGACAAATGACTACCATTAACTCCTTTATCTTCAAAACGGAGGTTTGTGCAAAACTCCCGCTCTCACATCTCAAAAAAAAAAAAAAAAAAAAAAAGTTTTGAAGTTTAAATTTGAACATATCAAAAGACAAAACTTTTTGAGGCCCCATCTCCATGCTATCCTTTGATAAAAAATTTGCATACTCTTTATTCCTCGCTAATATTCCTATGCCTTATGAACTATCTATCATAGGGACCCCATGTTATCTAGGTAATTGGAATATGTGATATAGTTGGATGATATGAACCTTGCTTTTTTATATGAACTTGGGGTTTGTTTTCAAAATTCAAAATTCAAATAGCATGCTCCTCAATGATATGCAAATTCCTACCGAGCCATATCAAGTTTATCAAGTGCAAAAACTCTCACACATATCTTTCGCTTATCTTTGCACCGAGCTTGTGTCAAGTCTTGTTGACCCTTGTTGAGATCGTTGTCATGCCCCCAAGATTAAGAATCACATTACACTCCACATATACCAGCTATTCCTACACTTTGGGAATACGCTAAAACATGCTTCCGTCCACCATACAAAAAGCTCTGCTCCTACACTAGGAGTAGACAAAAAGATACATCTTAGAAATAAAATACTCCATGTTCTACCAGATAGTGATCTCTCTCTATATATGTGTGGTTTACGAGACATGGCTATTGAAAAAAAAAATATAGGCACACATGAAGGTCCCATGACAAAAAAAAAAGGTTAGACACATGAAGGTCCAAGTCTTTCATGAAAAAAAAGAGAGAAAAAAAAAAGATGAGCACATGAAGGCTCATGCAAAAAGATAGCCATGTTCTCAAGAATAAAGTTTATCATAAGAGAGATCACACATATAAAGGAGTATAGTATAGGTTCCACTTTATAATATCCACACACACATGCAATTCTTGATCTAGGGGTATGCCATCCTTCTCCTTGGATCCGAGCTTTGACCTGGCAACATATGCAGAGTAAGTATGCCTTCATATCTTTCCCTACCCAAAGATCCACATAAGCTTTTTAGAAGTAGGAAAGAAAGAAGGCAAAACTCTGATATGCCTTGGTGAGGAATCAACACCTACAAATATTGAGTGATTTGAGTGAATCATTTGAGGAGCAAGGCTACATTTACATTTTCAAAATCAATAAAAACCCAAGTTCCTGCACTTATTAGAAGCAAGGGGATTTGAATCCGTGTTGTTCCATAATTCAATTACCCAAGATTAACGTGGTAGACACATCAAAAAGTTCACAAGTGCGGTGAAGCTTGGAATAACTTGTATGCAGGTTACATATCAAGGAGATGACCCATCTTAGTACTTAAACCTTTACTCGAGGGCGAGCAAAGGGCTAAGTGTGGGGGAGTTTGTTGACGGTCGTTAACTACATAAAAACACCGTCAACACCTGCATAAAAACATTCATATTTATATACCAAACTTAGTGGTAGGGCTTAAATCTAACGAGTTCCACAAGTTTTGGTATTTCTAAGAGCAATGCAGGAATTCTCCATTTATCGTAAAGAAAAGGTATCTTAAAAGGCAAAACAAAGTACACCATCACGGAGAGCTCATCGCTGATCAAAATGGATATATTACTTGATATATTTAGACTCGGATGGAAAAGATATTGAACAAACAAAAGTACACATGAAATGAGGATCCACACCTGCTGCTACAGAACCATGCATGGCCTATCACCGAGCGACACGTGGCGAAGCGTAAAGCACCAGCGTACCCGCACAGCGGCCACAGCATGACGGGCGGGCCCGCCTGCTCCTCCACGGTCGGCAGCAGGGGGACAGGGCGACCGGGCCAGCTAATCAGGCGACGCCGCGTGGCCCGGCTGCCTCCCCACGCCGACGGCGACACGCACGCGGGCGGAACTCGAATTCGAATGGACGAACAGCAGCGCGACACGTGGCGGCTCAAACGCAGACGCGCGCGCGCTCACGCGCGGGACGCGCGGACGCGGTTCATCCGGCCGGCTCGGACACGTGGCGCACGCGGAGGGGAGCCCCCAAGGCGGTATCCGGTCCAGGCACCCGAGGCGCGGTTCAGGGGCCGGTTCGGCCGGTCTGCTGGGCTGGGATCCCGATTTCCTTTCCAGAAATAACAGACAAAGACACAGCGCGCCGGTTCAGCTCCGGTTCACCGCCTTCCTGGCCGGTTCTCTTCCGGTTTTCGACGCCATTCACAAGAAAACATTGTTGCCGACCTGGTGAGGTCGGTTTGCATGCAGTGGAGGTGGCAGGAAATACTTCCATGTATAGAGATAGCCTCTACCTCTCCTCTCCTATAAATAGAGCCCATCTCTTCAATGTAACACACACCATTCCAAGGCAAGAGCTCTCCCTCCTCTTAGTAGGGCTCTTCCCCTCTACTCTTCTACCTCACTCCAATGGGCTTAGGCTCACATTAGTAGTAGAGATCGGCAGAGGAGAGATGTGAGGGGGGGGGAGCGGGAAGTGCTTGGGACTTGTCGGCGACTCCCGAACTTGTACCTCGGTGGATTCGTGCTCGGCTCCCTCATGGGATCTTGGCTAAGCAAGTTTCCACGATTCGATAACCTTTATTGTCTCATGTTTATCCAAGCATTATCTACTCGTTTTGCGGGATTGATAGTCGATCCTTGTGGCGGTGCTCTAGTAGAAGGACCAGGGGACGGGTAAGCCTTGTTAACACGCTAGAGTAATAATCACTAGTGTAGACGTGGTGTGCGGGCTAGGGGTTGCCTATCTTTTTGTGGCGCATCCCACGGTTGAGGGGTAGGCGGCTAGGTTGTGACGACCTTGTCCGGCCCCCTTGTAATCCCCCCCACGTTCGGGTGTGGCGCGATTGCTAAATGCCGGTCTCCATCCTAGTTTGGGCGATTGCCGGTGCCCGAAGTGAACAAGTAGCTCTAAAGCGAGGCTATCCATAGATCTTAAAGGTGTACGAATCCTTCTCAATAATCCTCCCCATCTTTGGCCTTGTGTGTCCTTGGGCAAACTAGTTAGGAGAGAGTACCTCCGTTCCTCGTGGAAAATACGATACCTCGAATATTTCGGGTGAAAGGTACAACGATTCCATGACGCTTGCGGATTCTTCTACGACGTTAAGAAACGTCAACAATACATATATTAAAGCACACATATATATATATATTAAAGCACACACATATAGATATATATTAAAGCACACACATATATTTATATATTAAAGCACACACATATATATTACACATTAGTGATTGTTCAAGCACAAATATATATAAGTTGTTCATACATGTCTCGATTACATATTAAGATAATACTACATGTCCCGATTATACGTGCGAGAGGATCCTTTGGCAGCCATTTGTCGTTGGTGTCGTTGTAGAACTCGTAGGAAGGCTCTAGGATCCGGGTATTAATAAATCCGTAATAGACTCTTGCATGGCTTCAAGATGCATGTCTTTTAATGTTTTCTCCATTAACCTCCTCGTCTGCAATTCGAGTAAAATAAAAAGTATTAGTATATATAAGATATGATTAGTTATTTAAATAACGGCGTCAATAACAACAGACTTTTGATGTACATACGCACCCGTTCATGCTCGGTGTAATTGGTGGAATTTATCCCCGATATTCTCGCAACAATATAATCCACAATGATCGGTCCCCTGCGGGTTGTTGTAGACCCCACTTTAAGATAAAAAAGAGTCATTTGTCATATATATGAAGCAATATAGGGACTTGAATTAATGTAACCATATATACGATTACATACTTTGGGAATAGTTGTACATTCGATTATGTTCGCGATCGGGTCATATTATGTTCATGTTTTATCTCTGCCCAAACCCCGCACAATAGAACAAAAAACTTAGACTATTAATTAACACATAAGCAAAAGGGTTTGAAATTCTTGAGTATATATAAAATTGACGAGGTTTTACGCAATTACCCCCCGAATTATTTCGATCATATCTTCGTACCAAGCTCGGGGCCATCTCAACGAGTCAAAGATTGTGAGATGACTTTTTGGTTGCTCGATGTGAAACAATATCCAAAGGTCCTTTGCATGTGTAAACGGTTGAGCTAGCTAGAAAGAAAGGTTATTATGAAGAACATGATCGTCAATGTTAGGAACACTCACTTGAATCCGTATGGGAACATTACTACCCTCTTTCGGTGCGGTGTAACTTCGAGGAACATCTTTATATTTTTTTACGGTGTCTACTTTCAAACCATGTATTGATTTTGGGTTTTTGTGCACGATATAAGGATCAATGTATCCAATATCGATGCGCTCCTTGATTCGGAAATGTTGAATCCAAGATCTACATATATGGTCGAAAGAGCATGGTATTAGACACATACATATATTATCGGGACATATTGACGTATTAGTAAACAGAGAAAGAATCACTTACAAACAATAAATCCGAGGAGGCTTTTGTCGAGGGAGGTCCGTGGAATAGTTGGTGCAATTCACAAAAATCAACCCACATCACGTCATCGCCCATTCCCCATTGATTTCTTAGTCGACACCAAATTTGTCTTGTCCTTTTGCACACAAGTCTAGGTACTTCTGTTTAGCTCATACATTTGAGTACCCGGGCTAGCACATCTATCGAGGATCCCATAGACTCGCCCAATTGAAAGGTTCTATATTGGTCATCATCTATCATTGGAGCCTCAAAGATCACTATGTTCATGTCGATACCACTAGCAAAATAGTACTCTCAAAGCTCACCGGTATTAACCCGATGCACCGGAAGGAAACTTTATGTACGTGTTCGAACCGTATTGATCGAACACTTCACCGGAAAGTGGTCGTGACGTATCTCCAAGTTGTGGAACACTTTGACTCTTCTTCCTTCTCTTTGGGTCAATTTCCTTGAATAGAGTGCGGTCAAAGTCCGAAAGTGGCGAGGGCTTGTTTGACTCCTTATCTTTCTTTTCCTAGCTTCTATTTTACGTCTTAGCACTCTTTGAGGTAGGAAGTAGGACTTGACCTTCCGCCGCCGCCTCCCTCCACCTCTTCGGGCTGCCGACTTGAAGAATTTTTGGTTTATTTCTTTGACTTCGGCGTCAATTCCTCCTTACTCATTTCCCGGGCAATTTTTGGGAATGAGCTTTCGTTTTCTTGGTCAATATTTTCTTCAACCTTTCTTCGCTACCGAAGGCCGTAAAAAGGCTATCTTCTTAGTTGCCTTTGTCACGGGGGAGGAGGCAACTGCGGGACAGCGTTGGAGGAGGAGGCGCACCTTTGCGGGCGCCGGTGGCGACCCGGAGGTGGTGGTGGTGGTGGAGGCTGTGGCATTTGCCTTGGAGATGCGGCCAGGGGATGTCGTCGTGTCTTCTATCGGCCCATCGTAACCACCGCCGAGGACTACTACGATCCTACGGGGAGCCATCCTTTCCACGGGGTTGTGGTAACTTCGGGGAGGCAGCTGCGGCATCGGCATCCCGGGAATAACAATGTACCGTTTACGCCATGCAATGAATTGCTTCTCAACGTCTCTAGTTTTGTATCCCCGTCACCTCCTTCAATTTCAAGATCCACGTCGGCGTAACCTTCAACCACTTTATCCACGAGGCGGCGGCAAATCCCGGTGGCATTCTTGTGCCATGGAGTCTTGGTGTCGTGGTGCGGTCAATCGGACTAACAACGCAATGGCCACCTTCACCGCATGCGCCACCCTCCTTTGGGATGTGCAGCTCGCATGGTGTCAACTTTTCGCTGATGTCATCCACGGGGAAGCCTTGGTCCGTGTCAACAAGACTTGGCTGTTGTGTGGAAGCACAAGCTACCGCTTCTCACTTGATCAGTGGCTACCCGAGCCGCTGCGGTGGTGCACCGTAGCGACTCATTCAATTGTATTTGGACTTGCCTTTTGACTTCTTCTTGCATTTTTGCTTGCATTTCTTCTTCCTTTTTGCTTCACCGTGTTAACGGCATATTGCTCCAACATGCACATGTGCTCTAACTCAAGCTCCTTCCTTCTCTAATGGGTTCTATAGGTACCGATGTCATCCGGGAAACCAAACTTCCGCGGAACGGCCCCTTTGCCTCTTATTGACCCGGTGTGCTCGGCCGTCCCAATGGCATATGTAAGTTCATCTCTCTCTATTGGGCCCTGAACAACCCAACAGATTTCGCTTGAAGAATGTCCATCAATCTTTTTGTTGCCTCCTCAAGTTTTTGCCATGAATTACCTTGCGGTCTCGGGCACAATTGTCCCCCATGACCCGAAGCCCTTTGCTAGTGCGTTCAGGCCGGTTGAGTGTTTTGGTGTGATCCCCTTCCGAAGGTCCTCTTCTTTTTTTCTCCACTTAGGAATGGAACTTGCATAGCCACCAGACCCTAAGCGGTGGTGGTACTCCTTTTTTCGGCATTTTTGTTGGTTCTTTCTCAAAAGTTCCATTGCCTCCTCTCGAAGTCTTGTACTCCACAAATTCGTCCCAATCACGGCCTGCTAAGCAATCGGAGTTTGGAACAAAACCAATTTGGAGTCGGGGTTCTTCTTGACGTATTTATTGTACAAATCCTTCTTCCGGAGGACGAATTGTTTGGCCATGAGCTGCATACTCCGATTATAAACTCTATCCACCAAATCATCATGGGTGATGACATCATTGATACTTATCATTTCAAACGAGAATTTCAATAAAACCTCTTGCGGATTATAGCCTTGTCGGCATCGAGGCGCGTAACTAATATGAGGTGCACTCTTCCTCTTCTTCCATAGCCGACATGTGATCGGGATCCTTTCCCTTACAAGGTACCCATAGTGGTGCGTATATCTTTTGGCATCTTCTCCTAGCACTTGTCCTCTTCCCACATGGAACTACGTGATGATATATCGCCTTCCAACGCTTAATGGGCCTCGAAGTTGTCTTACTATTGGCGAAGTTGGCGTTGATGCGTAAGGCGATATACAAAAGACATTTCAAATAAGAAGAAAATGTTATATATATATATATATATATATATATATATATATATATATATATATATATATATATATATATATATATATATATATATATATATATATATATATATATATATATATATATATTAATTCATACATAATGAACACATATATACCTCCTCATCATAGCTGCACGGGTTGTTACGGCAAAAAATCCATTAAGTATTAAATGCGACATCTCCATCTTCCATTTCATTATTATTATCATCATCAACTTGATCATTGCCACCACCGTGGATAATATTCATCATTAATTCTTCATCGTCCATGTTGATGTTGTCTCTTGGATCGCCATCTATCCGAAAAACAAAAAACATACTAAGTTTTTATTTTACATGTTACGTTGTACATCGGAACACGTTTGACGCCGCCGGAAACCCTAACAAATGGATTCGCCGAGAAGTAAGTTTTTAGTTTAGTTCGCCGTCGAGAACCCGGGACACGTGCATTCGCCGAAAAGTAAGTTTTGATTTTAGTTCGCCGTCGGAAACCCTAACACGTGCTTTCGTCGGAAAAACTAAGTTTCAATTTTACATGTTACATTGAACTCTTTGTACATCGATCGGAAAACGCGTCGACGCCGTCGTCGGAAACCCTAACACATGCATTCATCGAAAAGTATAGTTCATCATCGATTTGGAAACCAAAGCACACATTCACAAAAAAATCTAAAGTCGCCGGAAACCCTAACACACATTTGCGAAAAATCTAAAGTCGCCGGAAACCCTAACGGTTTTACCATTGTTTACAATTCTCATACAATCATATACAATTATTCTCAATTTATTTTTACAACATTTTTTTTTTAGATTTACAAACATTTGTTTTTAAAATTTTCTTGAATTTTTTTTCTACCTTGGCGGCGGGCGGGCGGGCGACGACGTGGTCGGGGTCGCGGTGGTGGCCGGGAGGTCTCGGCGTTGAGGAGGGGCGGCGGCGCTTGTGCGTCGCGGGAGGCGGGCGGATGGTGGAGCCGGTGGCGGAAAGCGCTGGCTGCCGTCGAGGAAGGGCAGAACGCCGTGGGATATCTCGGCGGGGCGAGAGCGAGGGCGTTGAGGGGGGGCGGGCCCAGGCGGAGAGGGCGTGGCCGTGGGGCATGCGCGCTGGCGTTAACGCAGGTGCCGGGGAGGCGGGCGCGGCGGCGCCGGGACTACGTTGAGGTGGAGGGGCGCGCCGGGCGAGGGGATGGCGCTATGGAGGCGCGTACGGAAGGCGGAGGCACGACACGGCGCGCGGAGGCGCGCGGGCGGAGACGGGGGCTGCGAGACGACGCCGGGTCGGAGCGCCTTGGGCGGGAGGGCGGCGGCGACGGAGGCACAGCGCAGACGACAACGGAGACCACGGCGGCGCCTTCGATCGGGATGGCTGGAGGGGAGGATGGAGGGGAATAGGGCGCTCGAAGTTATATACCACGGACTTCTACTCCCGGCTCTCCTCCCCAACCGAGTAGATGCCCTTTACTCGGCTCCTCTCTACAACAAGGAGTAGAAGTCCCCTTTACTCCCACCGCACTCATGGCCGGGAGTAAAGGTGAATTTTGGCGGCCAAACACAATCGACCCACCTTTACTCCCGGACCGTGAGTTCGGACAGGGAGTAAAGGTGAATTTTTCCCATTTCCCATACCATTTCATTCTTTGTGATTTTTTTACATTTTCTTTTCATTTATTCACTACAATTCATTTTTAATAAAGCAAATTACATAGCAATTTTAAAACTTTTTGAAAAATATAATTTAACTACACATTGTTTTACTCCACACTATAAAAATATGTAACCTAAAATTTTTTACCTTTTTCTATTGACTAGCTTCACGATAATGTAGTTAATAATCAATAATTCATTAATGCAAAATTGTTGCCATTAAATAAAATAATTAAATATAATGTATTTTGACAGGAAAATTATTTCTACATTATTCATGCGTAAAATTCTCACATTACTTGTTTTTAAAAGTATATTCGTAGCATTGTCAAACATTGTCAAATGGAACACACTAATAAAAATGTTCGGTCATAATTATTACATATAGGGTTGTCTCAAAAATACGATATTAAACAAACACTAAATTAAGTTGGCTTCTATCTTGTCCATGGAGTGTCTTCTTCATTGAGTAAGATGGAGGGATCCTTGCTCACTTTGAAAGGCACAATTCTGATTTGCTTCTCATAATCTTCTGACATGTCCGACTTGTCCTCAATTCCCTACGATGTTTGATTTTACGGAAGAACTATGTGGCTTTGGGCTCATCATTTGTTGGCTCCTTGTTGTTTTTCCCTTTCTTAGGTTTTGTAGCCATGTCTTTGACATAGAATACTGACGTACATCTTTGGCGATGACAAATGGTTCTTCTTTATAATCCGTGGTTTTAGATCCACCGTTGTCGGATCCATAATCCGGGTCAACCGCTAAAGCCCCGCTTAGGTCAACTTCACCCACGGCACTTAAAACAAAGGGACCTTGAAATTACCTCCATAGTCTAGTTCCCATATGTCCTCTATGCAGCCATAAAATGTTTCCTTCACCCCATTTGGGTCTTCGGCATCTATACGAACACCAATTGTTTTGGTTGGTGCTCCTTTTATCTGGGGATACTTGTGTAAAATGTGCTACCATTTATTTCATACCCTTTGTATGTGAGGACATGCCCACGATGGTTGTGCTGACCAACCTATATAGCTACTACGGAAGACTCGATCACCTTGACATTTTTTTTTTTTCAACCGGTACCGATAAAAACTTGACAAGTGCTCACGCCTAATCGAATCCTCATCCATGTCGAAACTTTGATCGTATTAGCTCCTTATGTTCTTCGATATACGGACGCGCAAAGTGCTGTTTTTGAGAACTATGTATTGTGCTTTATCGAAATTATTATCCTCCATATTGATATATGTTCTCTTTCCTAGTGTCCCCTTTCCACTTTTAGCCTCCCCCTCATGTCGCGATTGGGGGACACCAATTGGGTCAAGGTCGGAAATAAAGTCAACACGAACTCAATGACCTCCCTAAGTAGCCCTCGATGCTTCCCTCGTAGGCGAGAGCCCGATTTGTGAACATATTTCTTCAAGACTCCCATGAACCTCTCAAAGGGAACATGTTTGTGTAGGAACACGGACCGAGAATAGCAATCTCTTTGACTAGGTGAACTAGGAGGTGTGTCATGATATTAAAGAAGGACGGAGGAACACCAACTCAAAGCCGGACAAGACAGCGAACCACATTCTGTAGCTTAGTTAATTCTGTGGATCGATTGCCTTCGAGATATTTCATTGAGAAATGCACATAGCTTCATGAGCAGCAATGAGGCGTACTTTTGGAGGTAGAATCCCTCTTAGCTTAACTGGAAGCAAAGCAGCGTCATGAGCACGTGGCAATCATGGGACTTTAAGTGTTGAAATTTCTTCTCTCGCACATTTATTAATCGCTTTATATTTGAGGAGAATCCGGATGGTACCTTGATCTTTGTTTAGGCATTCAAACATGCTTTCCTTCTCTTCTTTGGTAAGACTAAAGCTAGCGAGGGGCCTAAGTATTGGCGTCCATCATCGTCCGTCGCTCGGTGTGTCCTTATGCTTCCCATTACACACCCATGAAGCCTAGCGGGTTGACACAAAAGATTCTTTGTTAGGTGCATCACGTCAATTGCCTCTTGAACCTCTAGGACTTGCCAATGGGTAGCTCCCAAAATATTGACTTCTTCTTCCACATGGGTGACCATGACCTTCATCGTCGTTTTGGAGCAGGTATCTTTGCGGTCCCTTCCCAAACACTACTTTGACATCGTTTGACCATCTCGGTACATCGACGGTCCGGTTGCGAGGCTTGGCATTGTGGTGCGCGGTACCGTTGAAATGTTTGCCTTTCTTTCTTAACACGTGACTCTTGGGAAGAAATTGGCGGTAGCCGAGGGGGTACCACGACCTTTAAACAGTTTTTCAAAAAATACCCTTACAATCCAGGAAGCAAATGCGTGCAAGCATTATATCCCTTGTTTGTCGATATATTAGTTAGAGCGGCCAATCGTTGATTGTTACAAACAAACGAGCGCGCAAGTCAAAGTGTTCTGTTTGTATTCATCCCACATACGCATTACACCTGGTTTATTCCACAAAGAAGAAGTTGTCAACTAGTGGCCCGGGTACACATCGATGTCGTTTCGGGCCGCCCGGGCCTTGGATGAGTATCGGCATCATAATGAATTTCCGCTTCATGCATATCCGTAGGGGAAGATTGTAGATAGGCAGTAACAGGCCGGGTGCTATGGCTCTTTGTCGACGATCCCCGAAGGGGTTAAAACCATCCGTGCCAAAAGGCAAACCTCACGTTTCTTGCATCATGCGAAAATCCTTGAATTCGAATCGATTGCTCTCCACCGCGTGACCCATCGGGGTGTCTCAACTTGCCGTCTATCTTCACGGTCTTCTTTGTGCCATCGCAACAACTTTGCATGGTCCTTGTTTTACGAACAAACGTTTCGGTGGTATTATCGGAGCGTACCACATAACCTTAGGGGGGATTTTCAACCTAGGACTTTCGCCCTCAACATCACCGGGATCGTCTGCTTTGATCTTATAATTAGTGATGCATGACATGCCGGACATTCATCCAACTTCTCGTTATCCTCGCCATATGCGAGGAAACAATCATTAGGACATGCATGAATCTTTTTGATTGTTAATCCCAAAGGACATACAACCTTCTTTTTTGCGTGCGTGGTGGCGGGCAACTCATTGTCGCCGGAAGCATCTTCTTTTGGATAGTCAATAGCGGCTAACGCATTGTCGAAAACACCATTCTTCGCCTTCCCTTTGCGCAGCAATTCTAGTGTGGTACCCAACTTTTTACGCCCTGAATCCACGGCTTGGGTACAACAACTTCTAATGGTCCTCTAGCATGCGCTCGAACTTCTTCTTCTCCTCTTTCTTTTTGCATTCATTACGGTGCTTCACGAATAGCCTGATCAAGCCCATCGGTAGGCTCATCTCCTAACGGCACCTCCTCCTCGCATCCGCCCTCCATTTGCAATATTTTTTTATGACATCACCAAATTCAGCATATTCAGTGAATAACATTGTCGCCGTCCCCTCCTTCGTCTTCACCTTCTTCCATTGGGGACACGGTCTCTCCGTGCTTGGTCAACAAACATAGTTGGGCATGAATCCCGACTTATCAGGTGTAAATGAAGGATATGTGATTTGGAAAACTCTCTCTTATTCTGCACAAGGCACATGGGCAGCACATAAAACCGTTTTCGCTTGTTTGCTTGGGCCGCACATAGGAACTCATGCACCCCACGTACGTACTCATCATCGCGTCGATCTACGTTGTACATCCAATTTCGCTTCATCTGTAGTTTTTCAACATAATCATCATTATGAAAAAGTAAACACCATATACATTTGAGTAAATACACAACATGCATGAATAGTACATTTTATTATTTTTGGGACGGGTAGCCTACAACTTTTGTTTGCACGCATACAACAAACTCCACAAAAAGCGAGAGAAAGAAGAACTAGACATCAATTAAAAAGCGAGAACATCCTTCGCGGGGCACGGAGCAATGAACCTAAGAAAGTAACATTTTTAGCTGGCATCTCCGAATCTCCATTGCTACACCTTGGTCATTGTTATTTGGAATATTTGCACCATGGTAGGCCGCCAAAGCTTCAGCTTCGTGTTGTATTTTTTGTAACAATTTCGAGGTAGCGATGGACTGAGCATGGCATAACGGCGGGTTCGATAGATCCACGGACATGCGCTAACATGCACTACATTACCATGCCATGTTTCCTACACATGTAATTAAATTAAATTGATTTCTAATTTAGACTACAAATTAATGATTTACACAATTTGGTAAATTAAGTTAACTTCCTCATTTTTCTAATCAAAAGAAAATTACATAAACAACTATATTTATATAAAGTGCAAAAACATGAAATAAAATGATGAAAAAGGAGGGGGAGTGAAATTGCCGAACCTTTATTCAGTTTTGGTTGGGGAACCCGGAGTAAAGGGGGGTTGAGCTGTT
>JADLZK010012922.1:0-162042 GCA_015847255.1 Hyparrhenia diplandra
GGACTAATTAACCAAACAAGGTCTTACCTTACTGTCGTCACGCTACTCACAACTTTACTTTTATTCTATATTCTATGCTCATAATGTCACTTTTATTCCGTGCACAAGCTAAAGAACTATGGTCACATCACACGTCGCCAGGTATACGGTTCAATACTGCTGGCTTGTAGCTGCATGCGAAGTCCGAAGCTCGTGCAGGCGACCGGAAACGAGAGATCACACCGCTTTCACCGCTGTGCTGCAGCGCTGGGCCACATCTCTGAGACGCTGACGCAGCTCTTGGCTGCTACTGAAGTGTCTTCTGTCTTGAAGCGGATGGACCAGTCCTCTTATCGCGTGCGAATCCAGCTCAAACTGAGATATCAACCACGGTGAAGAATTTGTACCGCTCTAGATTCGTTTTTTGGATCCCGAAAGTGATGTCCAACTGAAACTGTGAAAACTGAGCGTTTCCAGGATAAAAATGGCTCCAACAGCCGTGATCATATATCCTAACTATTCCTATCCACGCTCCAGGCTTTGAGGTGGTGGTATCAAACTGCAATTGCTTCTTTTCTTTAGAGCTCACCACTCTACATTAACTGGTGAGCGGTGGTGTCGCGGTGACCATGGCGCCTGGCCTCCTCGCCGCCGCCGTGCTGGCCGCGGTGGCGTCGTTCGCGGCCCACGTCGCGCTCAACTGCCCCGTGCAGCCGGTGCCGTCGCCTCCACTGCCGGCCACCTGCCCCCAAACAACCTCCTCCAGGCCGGTTAACGAATCGTCCCGAAAAAAAAAAAAATCCCTGTTGCCCGTCCATTTTTCCTACCGTTTCCTAACGCCCGCCGTGCTGCAGAGGCTGGAGAAGCTTGGGGAAGGGGAGCTGGACGCGCCGGAGGATGTGCACGTGGACGCGGCGGCGGGCGGGATGCTGTACACGGCCACAAGGGACGGCTGGCTGCAGCGGATGCACCCGAACAACGGGTCCTGGGAGCGGTGGCGCTTCGTCGGCGGCACGGGGCTGCTTCGGGATCACGCCGTCCGCCGACGGCACCATGCTCGTCTGCGACGCCGACAAGGTAAGCTTTGCCTCCACTGATCGGAGTCCTTTGCTAGCGTCGTTGGTTCTAGTAGGACGGCGAATAAAAGAGAACAAATCTACGTGTTACGATCAACAGCCGCATGAAACACGTACGGAACATCGGTTTAAAAACGAACAAAGCTTATTTATTAGTTGTTATTATTGTAATTACTGATTGAGCAGGGACTTTTGAGAGTCGGGGAGGAAGGAGTGACCCTTCTTGCTTGGGAGGTCAATGGCACAACCATCAGGTTCGCATCGCTATCCAAATTCCGGACGAAATCGTATCGTGCCGTGCCGTGCCGTGCCGCTCCGTAACTGTAAAGCTACCGTTGATTTTTCTCACCGTGCGCGCGCCGCCCGCCGGCCTTCCGCCGCCAGGTTTGCAGACGCGGCGATCGAGGCCTCCGACGGCACGGTCTACTTCAGCGACGCCAGCACCAGGTTCGGCTTCGACCGGTGGTACCACGACTTCCTAGAGTCCAGGGCCACCGGCCGCCTCCTCCGGTACGACCCGCGCAGCGGCGAGACGTCCATCGTGCTCGACCACCTCGGCTTCGCCAACGGCGTCGCCCTGCCGAAGGACGAGGCCTTCGTGGTCGTCTGCGAGTCCAACAGGTAACTGAACCTAAACTTTGATCGATCATACATACGGACCATACGGTACTCGTATGGAGATTGGAGAACCAACTAACCATGGACAAAAAACATGCAGGTTTAGGTGCATGAAAGTGTGGCTGAAAGGGGAGAAGGCCGGCACGGCAGAGACGTTCGTCGAGCTTCCGGGGAGTCCGGATAACATTCGTCTAGGATCAGACGGTCACTTCTGGATTGCCCTCATCCAGGTTATCAATGGCTCCCAGCTCCTCCGTCTTACTAACAGCATCACTCTGATGAAAATTTCTGAATTTCGGTATCCAAAATGCAGCTGAGGTCGCCATGGCTCAACTTCATCACCCGCTGGACCTTGACGAAGAGAGTGGTGGCCTCGATCCCCGGGCTCATCGAGTGGAGCAAGGGAACGGCGAAGGGAGCTATGGTGGCCCAGGTATCAGAGGATGGCAACATCCTCCGCGTGCTCGACGACTCCGAAGGGAAGGTGATCAACTTCGTCACATCGGTGACAGAGTACAACGGGGACATCTTCCTCGGCAGCCTCTCGACCAATTTCATCGGCAAATTATCTCTGGCGCAGGCGGCACAGGAACAGGGAGCAGCATCTTCTTAGACGTTTCAGTTCTCCGACTCCAATGCTTAGCAGCCGCAAATGTGGAACACGGGAAAGTTCCTGTTTCGGCAACATTTACGTTCTCTCGTAGTAATAAACAAGGAACATTGCTGCTAAGATTCACAATTGTTAGTCATTTTAAAGGTAAAAGCTAAACTTCATTCGTGTGATTTGGAAGAATCGGTCACTCGAATTTTTCTCTTTTCCAAATTCGAGCTCTCCCACTCTTTCTTCTCCGAGTCCAGCATCATAGGAGGGGTTCTGTTGAGGCAGGGTGGCCAAGAAGTGGGGATGAGGGTAGGTGGGTTTGAGTCATGCTAGTGGTGGAGGTTACCGGGTCAGGTCAAGGCAAGGGTGTCACGGCCGTTCTCGCCTGAGTCGGAGAAGAAAGCGGCGATATGAGGTGGGGAGGGGAGAGGGGAAGTTGTCATGGGCACACTAAGGTCTAGGCGGAGCTTCGCGGCAACGAGACCCTACCGTGCCACGGTGGAGCGGTGAGAGGAAAAGGTTGAACAGAGTAAGAAAAACAGTAACAAGTGACACATATAGACAAATCCTAATTAAGCCGGGGAACTTTTTAAGGAAATAGAATAGTTCATGACTTGGGCCGATTACTGGATGACTAGGACTCCCAAGGATACGAGTCGTGTGACAATCTAAAACGATGTACTATCGGAAACAAAGAGATCGCCGTTATCTCTCCCTCTCGGTCTTCTATAGTTAAGAGAGGCGAAAGCGGCTATTTGGTCTCCCGGCTTTTGGTCTCTGGGCTTTGCGAGGTGGTGGAGACCGTTGGTCTCGTCCCTGTCGGTGGTGTTGGTCCTAGTATATCACCGACGAGCTCATGGAGGTGGAGTCTGATTTCGTCGGCTCATGTAAAGTAGTGTGCATCGGCAGGCATCATGTCGTCTCAATGAGGCGGAGGTGCTTTCGGTGCTCTCGGTCAATGTTTAGCGACAACTGAACTGAACGGTGGCAAGAAGGGGAGTGGATCAAGCTCGAACTTTCTTCGGCAACCGTTGACAGGTTGAAACTGGTGAAAGACCACCGGTGAAGGCCCTTCACCGGTTTCAACCCGTCCATGGTGGTGGACGTCTACCGCGGCCCGTTTCAAAGCTTGTTAGCGATGGAGCTTCTCCAGATCTGGGGTTTCTTCGGTACTTTCTGTGACGGCGACAACCGGCTGCGAAGTCTTCCGATGGGCAAGATTTGCACGATGGCCATGGGCTTGTTTATAGTTTTTGTTTTCTTTAGGGGCTCCTATGTAAGTTTGTGCGGACAACTGTCCTCTATGTAGTATGAGGCTATTTAGGTCACCAAAAGTGAAACCAAAAAAAGTGTTACCGTACCTATCACATCAAATTTGTTGATGCATGCATGGAGCATTAAATAAAGGTAAACAAAAAAAAAACTAATTGCACAGTTTTGCTGTAAAGTGTGAGATTAATTTTTTTTGAGCCTAGCGAGTGAGTGGAGGGACAATAATTATCAAATACAAACAAAAAATGCTACCGTATCCGAACCCAGAATATTTCATTAACTAAACACCCCCTTATCTGTATTTGAAGGTCCCATGTATGTTTTACATATCTGGTAATACAAGTATTTACAAGAGAGAGAGATCGCCGTTATCTGTGCAAGTTATCTGTGCAATAGTGCTGGTCCACATCCTTGACGCAGCTATTGGTTGCTGTTGAAATGTCTTCTGACCATCACTCTTTATTGCTTGCAAATCCAGCGCAAACTGAGATCAGTTTTTTTTTTTTTTTTTTTTGGGAAACTACGGCAGTCAAGGAGGCTGCCTGAACTAGCTTTTCTTTTTTTGTAACAACTGCAAACTGATATATCAACCCCGGTGAATTTGGGCCATGACAATTTCAATTTTTTGTTTCTGGCTGAAGCTGCCACACGTCAGCGAGCACCCATGAGTCTCTGAAAACTCATTGATCGCACGGTCGTACCCGGGCCAAGATAGTAAAAAGGTCAAACAGCCGTGCTCATATCCTATCTATCTACTCCAGTTTTGAAGTGGTATCAACTGGCAGCTGCTTGTTTGGAACTGATCGGAGTGACCATGTCGCATGCCTTCCTCGCCGCCGCCGCCGTGCTGGCCGTGGTGGCATCCCTCGCGGCCCACGTCGCCCTCAACTGCCCCGTGCAGCCGGTGCCGTCGCCTCCGCGGCCGCCGATTCCGCCGCCCAACAACCTCCTCCAGGTTAACGAATCGTCCGGAAAAATCCTTGCTGCTCGTCAATTGTTTTTCTTTTATACAATTGATCGGCGTGCGTGACGCCTGACGCGCGGCGTGCTGCAGAGGCTGGAGAAGCTTGGGGAAGGGGCGCTGCACGCGCCGGAGGACGTGTACGTAGACGCGGCGGCGGGCGGGGCGCTGTACACGGCCACCAGGGACGGGTGGCTGCAGCGGATGCACCCGAACAACGGCACCTGGGAGCGGTGGCGATTCGTTGGCGGCACGGGGCTGCTCGGGATCACGCCGTCCGCCGACGGCACCATGCTCGTCTGCGACGCCGACAAGGTATTACGATGAACAGAGCATCACTGCAGCATGAAAAAAAATGACAATATTGATCGATTGAGCAGGGACTTTTGAGAGTCGGGGAGCAAGGAGTGACCCTTCTTGCTTCGGAGGTCGAGGGCACTCCGATCAGGTTCGCATCCCTACCCAAATTCCGGACCAAATCGCACCACCGCTGACCGTTCTCTGGCGCCCGCCGGCCCGGCCAGGTTCGCAGACGCGGCGATCGAGGCCTCCGACGGTACGGTCTACTTCAGCGATCTCAGTACCAGGTTCGGCTTCGACACGTGGTTCTACGAGGTCTTGGAGTCCCGCGCCACCGGCCGCCTTCTCCGGTACGATCCGGGCAACGGGCAGACGTCCGTCGTGCTCGACCGCCTCAGTTGCGCCAACGGCGTAGCGCTGCCGAGGGACGAGACCTTTGTGGTCGTCTGCGAGACGGGGAGGTAACTGAACCGAACATACAGCACTCTCGTATCATGCATACATATGGATATGGAGAACCAAACAGCTGTGAACACACACAAACAAATGCAGGTTCAGGTGCATGAAAGTGTGGCTGAGAGGGGAGAAAGCCGGCGAGGCAGAGACATTCGTGGACAACCTACCGGGAGGTCCAGATAACATTCGTCTCGGCTCTGACGGTCACTTCTGGATTGCCCTCCACGTCAGCCTTCCAGCCACTGGCTCCGCATCATACATACCCCATCCTACTATCAGCATCACCTGATGACAATTTTGCTTACCTTTCGGTGTCCAATCCAAAATGCAGCTGATGAGGTCGCCATGGCTGGACTTGGTCAAGCGCTGGACCTTGACGAAGAGAGTGGTGGCCTCGTTCCCCGCGCTCGTCGAGTGGAGCAAGGCAACGACGAAAGGAGCCATGGTGGCTCAGGTGTCGGAGGATGGCAACATCATCCGTGTGCTTGACGACTTCGAAGGGAAGGTGATTAACTCGGTCACATCGGTGACGGAGTTCAACGGGGACATCTTCCTCGGCAGCCTCGCCACCAACTTCGTCGGGAAATTATCTCTGGAACAGGTGACACAACAGGAACATGGAGTAGTGTCGTCGTAGACAGACATTTGAGTTCTCCTTGTCAGTTTATACAGGAATAACCCCAGGGGAACAGTTCGGTGTAGACACTCTTTACTGTTTAAGCGTTGTCATAATCGGCTCCAGGTTAAGAATTCATAAGCTGTAGACGATTCAGAAAGCTAGTAGCTAAGAAAACCTTTCTGTTTGTCCTTCAGCTCTGCTTTGCCTTTGCCTGGGTGATGGCTTTCAGGTGCTCATCGATTTCAGCTTCTGTCAGCACTCTGAAAGTTGGGTCATCCGTCCTGACAACCCCAACCTGGAACAGTGGTTACTAGTTATATATGCTTGATTGCTTGCCTTCTTCAGATCATGACTGATGCACGAATATGACAGGATATCAACAGAAGTTAAAAATGATAAGTACCTCGATTTCTGTGGCTTTGAGGTCCGTCTTCAGTGCGAACTGCAATGCTGATATTGCCATCTGAAACGAGAGAAGAATAAATCAAAACTGGACCGAACCACCAAGTCAGAAAACTGATCAATGGGCTATCTCAGAATAAAAGCAAAATCAGGTCGAAGACATATGCATTAATAGTATCAAGTCCATCATGCTTTCACAAATTAATATGCAAACTAGGTTCCATGTCACAATCCATTACACTATAATCAAGCTTCGAATCAAGTGTTAGAAGAAAAATAATAAAGTCACATTAGTAGTTTACTACATGATTCTGGAAAACGATATACCAAAGGTTAAACAAGTTTTTGGAGATTAATTGGTTTTGATTTGATTTTTAATAGCATGTGTGGATAACTAACAAATGGAACTCCTGATTTTTTTATAACAATGTTCACCAGAGATATCCTGCAGTGTTATTGTTATCATCGCTCACTACCACTTAAAGAATATTTATTGCTGCAATTGTAGGACCATGCTGTATAAAAGGCATGCTGTCGTCGTAACTCACAACTTCACAAGCAGAAAATATGGAATAGCTAACACCCGTATTATGTGTTGACAGGAATCGATATGATACTAAAAGCATGTAAAAACATCACAAATAAAAAGGTTATGCTCAAGCTTCATCGCAAAAAAAAAAAAGAGGTTATGGTCAAGCAAATTTAAAAAAGACACCAGGAAGATGGTCATGTGCAGTAAATCACATGATTTCTGTCTCTATTCATCCACAGGAGGTGTTGCATGCCTTCACTGAGTTTGCTCTTGATAAATCAAAAACACACTCACCTGAACGGTTTCCTGAAATGATAGTGAAGGATTGTTCTTCATTTCCTTCTCAAGAAAGTTGACAGCCTCCCTATCCCTTTGTCCAGCACTTGCTGCCTGAGAAGAATGCATGGGAGAAGTCATGTCTTTCTGATATAGAATGTATTCCAAAATGATGCAGGTAAAATGGGATGATATAAGTTTATCCAACGAGAATGTTTATCGAGGTTATAAACCAATAAGTTTTTACTGAATTTATAAATAAACACTGTCTTATCCGCAGGCGTGAAAATCATCCAAAAGAGAAACGGCTAGCTTGCATTATGAGTTGGATGAACCAAGCGAGTTGAGTAGCTCAGATTTCCTTGAATAATAAATACCTTGTGACCGAAGAAATACCCAGCAGGATCACATGTAAAAAGCTGTGGAGTTTCTTTCTCTTCATCAATGCCCAAAATCATAGCAACTGCGTAGAAGAGTACAAGGGCGGTCTAAGGCTCTAAGTATTTGTTTTCAAAAAAAAAAAAAAAAAAGCTCTAGGCATCAAGATATATAATAGAAAATAGTAAAACATGGCTGCAGGTTCCATCACTCCCATTTTATTGCGGGGAAGGAACACCACCCTCAAATATGTAAGTCTCATTGCACTAACCAACTCCAGAAGGTCTCTTGCCACCATACTGGGTCCAGATCTGTGCTCTGTCTGCAATCCTGTGAAGAAACAATCATATGCAGTTGGTTACATGCAGAAGATCCCTGTATAAATACAGAAGCATGCCAGATTATTGAAAAAAATCGTGTTTATATATAACATATCATTAATGGAAATATTATACACAGTAAATTTAGTTTTGGTTTGTGACAATCCCTGACTCCCTGCACAGTATGGTGTTTAAAATTCACAGGTGACTTAATTTCTTTCCTACAACTTATTGTGAAGGATCAACAGATAGAAAAAATATATGCATAAATCAGGATAAATACTTTCAGAGAGGATAGCTCAGTGTCCTCCCATACATCCAACACGATGCAGACACTGAGCATCAGTGAGATTTAACTAATGATGCAGACAGAATTATTTTCATGTTAGGAAGCAATTATAGGCACTGCCAGTGTAAAGTGTATTATCTATTTCCTTGAAGCCAATATTTAACATTGTGCCAAAACATCAGCAGGCATTTCATATCCCCATTTGAAACGAAATTCTGCAGTTTGATTCCTTGCCTCATGAGCCAATGCTCTTCCCTCACCTGTAAGGAGGATTGAAGAAATAGCTATGATTATCAGCATTCTAAAACAAGCATATACAAATAAAAGAAAACATTACTATAGTGTCATGTTTTGGTGTTACCATCTTTGGTGCTCTGCGCGGTACCGGTCAATGGTGGTTCAGTTAGTTCAAATTTCAACAGTAAATTCTAAACCATTTCAGATGTTAAAATTAATGGCAATGGTCTGATGTTCAAAAAGGTACCAAATCAATGGTCTGATGTAATGGTGATTAGAAACAGAAGTAATAAATTGGCAGAGCCTAGTGAGCCACACTGCAAGCAGTGTCAAGCTAGCAATACAAAAGTAATGCAGTAATGGCTTATAAAAATCAATAAAACCAACATCTACGAAGTGATTCAGTAATGCATTATGCATTACAAAAGATGACAGTCGAATTGATCATTTGCAGTATATAACCAAAGGTTTCAGATTATCAAATCCAATATGATTACAATATGTTGGTGTGTCAACGACCCAAATGCAAGTCTACAGAGCTCAATTAAAAATTTTAAAATTTCCTAGGTGCATTTTGAAGATACACCATGCAGTTTCAATTTTCAAATGCTCTCATGATACGCAATAAATAAAGCAATGCTACGCCACGGCACACATGGTGTATTACGCCATTACCCCGTAAGCCGTAACTCCCGACTCTCGAGCGACATCACCCCAAAACCGTAACAAGTTGGAACCGCATGCGTTAGCATTAAAGCAATTGGAGAATGGACCAGACAGCGTGCAGCACATTCGTTCCGCTAAGAGTTCGAGCAAAAATAACAAGAGAAGCAAGTGCTAGTGATGTTACCTACGATCCCTGTGACAAGCAACCCCAGCCGCTCGGTGATCGGGAACAGGCGCGAAACGCTGGCCATGTCCAGCAACTTGTCCTGGAAGCAAGCAAGCAGAGCACCAGATCGATTAATAATCAAGCAAACGCGAGAGGCAAAACTTGGACCGATCCCCGCCGCGGGCGCGCGGGGCCAGGGGCACTCACCTTGGGCGAATTCGCCCTCCGCTGGCCGACGACGCAGGCGGAGTCCGACCCGCGCACGCCGACGGAGGTGACGCCCGCTAGCCTCGTGGCGTTCCACGCGTAATCTGCAACAGATAAGCGGAAGAAGAGTGAAGGAGCATCAGATACCGCAGCCGGCGGGGGGCGTGGAGCTTCGGGTTTCCGGCAGGGGTTTGCCGTGCACGCGCACAGCGCACTCACCGACTTGGTAGAGGCGGCCGTCGGCGGAGAAGACGGTGACGCGGCGGTCTACGGAGACGGACGCTCCGGCGCCGTGGTGGCGACTCCCGCTGCTGGCGCCCACCTGCATCGGTCTCGGCGTGGGTTTGGGAGAGGCGCGCTCGCCCCGCCGTGCCTGGCGTGCAGAGAATGAGCAGTTGGGGGCTCGGCGAGACGACGGGGGTTTTGGTCGGCGTGCTGAGAATGAGCAGTTGGGGGCTCTGCTGAGAGGTTTTTTTTTTTTTTTTTTTTTTTTGAGAGCTTTTTTTTTTTTTTTTTTTTTTTTTTTTGAGGCAGCTGAGAAGAGTTAGCAGAGTGCTTTTTAGGCTTAGCTCTAGGTCTCGCGGAAGCCCAGCTAATCTTCGGTGAGTGGCCCATCACGGCCTGATGGCACTGGGGCGTTACGTCGCTGGCATGCTGGGCCGTATTGTGGCAGAAAGGGCCCCAAGGCAAAAGAAAAATGAAGGGAAAAAGTCCATTTAAACCTCCCTTAAACTCTGCTCGTGTACAAAAAGTCAAAACTACTATTACTTACCCTTTAGCTTCGTCTAAAAAAAACTTACCCTTTAACTATTAAAAACGGTTTGTTTTAGCACCTCAGTGGTTTTGAAGATGGTTTAATGATATGGCGTCATGCAGCGCGGACCCAGGTAGGATATGCGCCGCAAAAAAAAAAAAAAAAAAAATCTTATACAATTCAATAAACCATGTACAATTTGGAAAGACCATATTATAATTCGGTAAAACAATGTTAAATCTTGATATAAATTGTTCAAATAAAATACAAATATTTTAAAATATAACAATAAGAGAGACTTACAATATTATTAGTTTATTATCTGCATGTGAATTGACCGCTTGCTGGGTCTATGACGTGTGGTCCACAAGGTGGACCCACTAGGTCCGCCACTGGCGTCATGTTAGAGCAGGTTGGTCCCAGAGGGGAGGGCAGCAGGTGCTACGCCCGCGGGCCCATGTGTATATGTATGCATATAATATTTAGTGTATGTGTGGCAATCTCAAATGAAAATTTAAATGTCAATACACGACACAAGTCAAAAAATATGAATTAATTTGTCTAACTATTTTGATATTTAGCTTTTCCGTGTCATCTACCGATCAATCGTTCGCATCCCAATTACCAAATATAATGATGCCAATTTGTTAGATGAGACCACTCGTTTGCACACGAATACAAGATGAGGAACGGGCCCAAACGTTCCCATGACAAACCTATATATATTGCAAGTTAACTATTATTATTAATAGTATTATATACTTTAATCGTCATATTAAGAAATTACTAGAAAAAACATGCCGTGCGTTTGCAACGGGAGTAAACATATCAAACATTTATGGAAAACGCGGACTGAAATAACATTGTGTATTTGTATTTTTTACTGTTTCTATAAAATTTAAAATCTACACATATTTATCTTCTGATGACAATGATATGCATATAGATTAATGTTGTTAATAATAGTAACATACAGTACAACGTCCTATTAAGCTTGTAGCAAATTTAAAAATACAACCTTATAGTTCTTTTCCTATGTCATTGCAAAGAAAAAAAATATTTACTCATAAATATACTATAACTTTATTTTTGTACTATCAAAGCATCAGTATTATTAAATATTGAGTTTTGTTACCTCTTGCAAAACGAATGTTCAAACGTCAACCCTAGCCTTGAATTCATAATGTTGTTTTATTTCTTTTTTGGGCCTAAAAAAGACCTAGCAGATTGCTTGCATGCACAACGTGTGATTGCCTGCATGTATGGTTCCCTTAGCCTAGCCGTAGCCTACTCCTTCCTCGATTGCCTGCTTGCTAAGGACATCGACAATAATCGCTGGCTCCCCGCACAAAAAAACGGCATGCCTGCCTTCGTGAGATTGATATCTGGATACATGGAGCACCTGCGTCAACTGCCCTGTGATGGCAGATCCAGGTGCAAATGCAGATCCAGGTGCAAATGCGGCAGGGGACGTGGCAGGGCATGCTCGCCGGCCGGCGTCCATGATGATGGATAAGCGTATTTGTAAATCTCTTGCTTGCTCTCTCTAGAGCCGTGTATTCAATATATATATATATATGTATGTATATGGATGTGAACTTGAGTCGGACTTGAGCTGGACTCCAATTCTATTTTGGATTTAGAGCTCTTTTTAATTTAAATAATATACTACGTATCCTATACAGCGTGTGGACTTGGGCCTCTCTTGCCAACAGGCTTGCCAACATGCCGATCTACTCTCTAGCCGTGGGCCTCTTGCCGTGATGTATTTGGAGGTGATTGACTTGGAAACGAAAGAACAATATAGGAAATTTTCCAACAGGCCGTACGATGCAGCAGGCAGAGACCGGACCACGGAACCTAAAAGCTGGACGAAATTTTTGGATGGACGACGGAAATTTTCTCTCTTTATTAGTAGGTATAGATTACTATCTTGTTCGCCCAAGAGCCCTTGAAATCATTGGGACGGCCCTGGGCGAGACCGGACCGATTCTTGTTTGTATTCAGTATTCTTAAGTGGCGGATTGAAACTTACGGTCTTCAGACAGGAGGACACCGTGGTTGCTGCTCGAACAATGAATTTGCTTTGATTCAATCATCAATATATAGCAAAAAATAAAACAACAAAGTAAACTAACAAGCTATGTTGGAATTACTCCTACTACCAGCTAACATTTAGAAGGAGGCATTAACATCTTAGAAGTAGAACAACTCTGAGCCCCGAAGTAAGGTCTAGGATTTCGCAGAGATGTAGTCCCTCGTTCCATGTCGTAAACATGGAGCGCATCGTCATCAGGCATGATGTAATAGATACAATCTCCTCTCAAGCCGGAGCCGGCTTCATGTGGATCCAAGGACGCTCCAAACCGTGGATGAACAAGCAGGAACGCCCTGCCGTCGAGCGTCCCTACTTTCGCCCAGGCCCGTGCTGACAAATCAAGCTTTGAAACCTCGACGTTGACGATGGAACGATTGCCGAGTGAGTATGCTGAATAACAGAAGCGGACACAGAATAGGCACCCCTGTGATTCTACCCACGCATATTTGGAAGTGCCGTTATATGGCGGCCAGTTGTTGGCCCTGTCCACGGCCTCCACGGGGATCACGGTGAAGAGGGGTTCCGGCGAGAACTCGAGCGTCACAACCTTGTCCGTCGCGTAGAAGCCCATGAGGAACTTGTTGTCGCCCACGGACGTGAGACTCCAGCCAAGTTGGCTCACGCCGTCGACCGTCCCGTACTCGTGCTTTAGCCACCGGCGGTCGACGTCTTCTCTGTCCCCGACGACTCCGAGGCGGCAGTACCAGAGCACCGTGTCGGCGAGGTCGACGACCAGGACGATGCAGCTGTGGTATGGATGATGATGATGGACGGGCGACTTGCACGAGAGAAGGCACCTCTTGCTGCTATTGGGGCCGTCGTCATCGCCTCCGAGGAAACCCTCGGTGTCGGGGGGCAGGCTGATCTTTGCGCCGGTGAACGGATCCCACAGGAAAGTCACGCCGCTGCCGCGGGCCGCCATGAGGAACCAACCCTGCGGCGTGATCCAGTATCGGTGATCCTTCACCTCGCCCACTCTCCTGCGCAGCACTTGCCTGCTGGGGATGCTGTACAATAGGAACATCCCGTCGCCGTTGGTCGCCTTGTCGTGGTGGTCGAACAGGAGCAGGGGAGCGTGCTCAAGATCCAGGGGAGACGAGTCTGCTTCCTCGTGCGAGTCGTGCCCTCCCGCCGTCGCCTTCTCCATGAGGAAGAGAAGGGCTTGCATGCACGGTCTATGTACACAAGTGGATCATCGTGACACCCCGCATATATGGTCTGAAGTTTGCATGTCCCTCGCATGAAGCTTGACCTCTTGACGTGTCGTGATGGCTTGGGGCTGCTATAAATTAAAACGCATATGGGCGTGACTTTCCTGAGATTGAACTCTATATCGTGAGGATACATCATACTTCCAAATCAACGAATCAAACATCATACATATCTGGACACGTGTTGATTGCAACTCATCATATGTGCATGATCGCACGGGTTGTCTTACATATCTGGACACATGTTGATTGTAACTCATCATATGTGCATGATCGCACGGGTTGTCTTGGGATTGAACTGCACAATGGACGGCAGGAGGTTTTTTTAAAGTACACAGTACAACACTCACAGCATCGCACACTTGCCCCTATAAACCTACGTACACACAAACTCTACCCCTATGAGCCTTTTCGAAGAACTCGGCTGGCAAATCCCGGAGCATAATGCCAAAAAATCCTGAAATAAATCCATAAAAATACGAGCACACGTGCTAAGTCGAGAACTTCAACCCGAGAACGTGCTAAGTCGAGAACTTCAACCCGAATGAGCAAGTTCCACCACAAAGGGACCTTAGGAGTTCATGGAATAGCTGATCCACAGATAAGATTTGGGTGAGGGCATTATTATATGGCAACTAAAATATGACGGACAGGAGAAACTTACTTTCATATATTCATATTTAGAATAGGAAGGATAGAATTGTCAGATCTTCATCAGAATCTATTCACCGTTTGGCATAGCTCCATAGAATCTGCTCCAAAAAAGGATAAGAGCAAAGCCCTGCCAAATGCCCTCTAAACGCTGTCGTGTTGCCCAGAAAATCCTTTTTTTTTTTTTTAAGAAAGGATGGCAAAAGTTTTACCGCGATTTCTATTAGACGAAACAAAAGAAAAGGCAAGTGTCGCCCCCAGTTTTTTTTGGAAACCGGACCAGGGAAAACCATACAAATGTGGAGGCTACCCTACTCCAATGGCACACCTAGGTACCAAATCAACTCGACTTGCGCCACAACTAGCGCCTACCCAACTCAACTTAGGGGAGTGAACCACTCCACCTACCACTCGCTGCTACAACTCCCACCACAACTAGGATCCACCGAAAGAAACTCATCTACCACAACGCGAATGGGGGCAAGATATAGAAAGGAGCATCGCTCGGTTGGATTGGGTCATCAACATGAGGCTCACCCACCGCCGCTCGGTCGGATTGGGACATCGACGCGAGCCACCACACAAAAGGCACCAAGAGAAAAGAAAACAAATGCACACAACACTACGCCACCACCACCGGGAGAGAAGTCGAAAGCAAGCCGTCGAACCGCGCCGCCGTCACCAACGCTAAAGCTGCAGCCAGCCGCAAGCCCGGCGACTACACCGGAACTCCTCCACCACGGGACTTTCACCCGAGGCTGCACACCCACAACCGTCGATCCCCGGCTCCGGCCAATGCGTTAGTAGAAAACCCGGTCGCGGCACATTGGAAACCACGCGATCCCGGCTACTCGCGTGGGGGGCCGCCGCCCACCTTGCCTCACTCTACTTCCCAAGACTCGAGACATCCAAAACCGTTTCCGAGTATCACCTCCGCCCCGCCGCCCCGAGATCACCACCATCATGTGTGCCGCCCAAGACCTCCGGCACCTCCGGGCCCTCAAGCACCTTCCCGCCAACACGGACCAAGTGCACCACCAAAGCCGCCCGCGCATAGGCGACACCACCGGCCGACCACCACACCCGCCCACAGACCAAGATGGGTCTCCAAATGCGGCGCCTCCAAGAAGGGGCTCGACGCCCGGGGGCCGTCGCCGCCGCACATCCATAAGGGATCGAGTTTTCACCACGAGAGCCCATCTTTGCAAGGACATGGCAGCCCTCAATGGTGCCCCCCCGTGGGAGAACGGCGACCAAGGCCGCCGCCACCATTGCCACCCCGACCAGCGGCGGTGAAGGCTTTCGCCGTCTCCGCACCATAATGCGCCGCGACACTCGGTCTTGGCGGCAGCTCCCCACCAACTCCACATCGCCAATACGGGAAGAGACCCGACACCGCCCGGCACCACCCGGTACCAAAAGCAAGCACCCGGCCGATGACCCCGCCTCACCACCGCCGGTGCGTAGGTACCAGAATGTGCGTTGAGAGAAGGAAGGGAGTACCGACCATCTTCGCACTCGGTCGCCCAAACGCGAGAAAACCACGGTTCTCACCAACTCCGGTCGCCATGACACGGGCAGGCAAGAAGACGGCTCCGGCCACGCCCACCACGCCGCGATCGCTGCGGCCGTGTACTCCCAAGACCACCCCGGCCGCCACCACCGCCGCTCCACCCGCGCCGGCGCCGGACCGGGGGCCCGCGCTCGGCATTTGCGCCGGCGCCGCCCGGAAGAACGATCCGCACGCGGTACCACAAAGATGCCTCCCACCGCGGCAGATCCGGCGGGGCGCGCCGGTCGAGGGTGGCAGCCACCTGCCGCAGGGAGGCCACCCAGACGACTCACTCGGCACCGGCATTCGCGGGCCACGGATCCCGCGGAGGAGGAGATAGGCCACGCCACCGCCTTCCTCACGGAAACATACGAGCTCCGGCGGCCCGCTCGGGTGGCGGCCGGGAGGAGGTAGGGGAGGGGTGAGTGTTGGTATATCTTATAGCATAAAATATAGAGGCTTTTAAAAAACGAAAAAATAAGGGCTTAAAATGAATATCAACATAGTATAGGGGCTTGACTAACATGATTCCACTAGTTTTGGTGATTTATATATTTTTCGGGGATTAAGCGTAAAATGCCCAAGAGTTTGCAAGCCTTACGACATAAAGACGTATCCGTGACGTAACCCAACGTGGAACCTACACTAGAACATTCCGAAGAGACCGAGAGAGCACCGAAGGAAGGTGGGGCCCACCGGCAGAAAGCCAGCGGCGGCCCACTTCCGGGAGGCATGGCGGCGGCGCCCCTGTGGGACCCCCGTCGCCTCCCATTCAAGGTCGGTTCACCACCGCCTATGAGGAGCAATCTAGTCCATCCATCAAGGTCGGTTTGATCCAAGGGGCATGCCGTGCATCCTCCGGGGCTATATAACAAGACCCCCCGACCCCCGGGTGAAACCCTAATTCATTCTAATTCATTCCAACTCCAAGTCATTAAGTCAAGATCCCAAGCCCTAGTTCCACCATATTAGAGCATTAGCTATCTAGGCTAGTTCTAGAGGAAGTCAAGTATTGTCTTGGATTCCTGATCATCAAGAAGTAGCGGAGCCGAGCGCCTCGTGGCTTCTCTCTTGTATTTGATCTTGTAAGTATTTTGGTTATTTACAATTGCTATGACATTGCTCTATTTAATGATTATATTCTTAGTTATATGTTCTAATGTCTATTATGATTATATATCTAGTATAGCTAGATTGTCTTTATATTCAAGCATGGAGTCGTATAGCGCTCACTTTATGACGTCTTGGGTGAGTGGCCAACAATGTGTAAACGTGGTGTTTATACAACGTTTGCTCGCGACATCACCCTATATTAGGGGACGTGTGGTAGATCGTGGATGTGACACTCCCATTGAGTCCTTTGGAGTCCGCCCCCCGAATGTAGGGCTAGTTGAACTTTGTTACTATGGTAGGTTGGTTTTGTTCCTAATCTTCCTTAGTAATATTCACCATGTGTAGATATATTGCTTTCCTGCCATGATTGCTAGGTGTATTGCACTAATCTTAGTATGCATTGACATATAAGTAGGAGTAACATAGGAATATTCTGTCTATTCTACCTATACCATCTATTTGCCCTTTTATGACACATTCTAGTGGCATACGATGATCTTTGACTTGGCACTTATCATTTATCTTTATTATCTTTATATGACTTACCCCCCGTTCGAGTAGTTAGATTACATATGGTTATTCTACTTTACCACACCGCATGTGACCTCAATCAATCTACCCATAACCTACCCCTTCCCCGTGGAACATATAAATACGATACCGGATAGACTCTGGTGAAGTGCTACAATGGGTTATTCTATGCGTGCGCTGCGGATACCAAATAGATATTATCATTGCAAGAGATTCAAGTGTCATATTAAGAATATCCGTTCACACATTTCTTTTAGCGTTGTGAGCTAGGGTGACAAAGCTAGTTTTCGTAGGTAATGCTAGAATGTGTGGTATAGCTTTTTGTGCCTATCGTGGTGAGATTAACTCCACCATAGATAATGTTACTGAGTCACACACCATAACTAACACCGTCTAACTTTATTAACTCTCCGCTCGACTTTTATTGGAATGTGAGATTAACTCCACATCCAAGCTAACTTATTAGATCCCCCTTATACATTTTCGGCGCCATCCTAGGGTTGGGTCTTAGATCCATCCTTTTGTGATTGCGTTAAGAAATGTCAACAGTGACGTGTGGCGGCGCGGCTAGGGTTGTCGCCCACGCCGCCCACGCGAGAGCCCAGAAAATCCTTTTCTAAAATTAGATATGTTTTTTTTCCCCGATCCTTTTCGTATTTTTCTATGTTTTGTTTTATTTTTAAGCGCCTTTTCGTTTCGTGTCTCTTCCTTCTTTACTTTTTTTTTTTCTATATTCTTTTCTACACATTTTTAGAAGGAATTCTATTAATACAATACTATATTGCATCCCTGTTTACATGTAAGTCGTTGGATACAAAAGAAACTATACCCTAGAGTATTATCTAAAATCCTCTAAAAAAATTCTTCACCTCTAAAACATATGATGCCTATCTAATTCCAACCGCCCTTTGTTTTGTTTAAATTTTTTACTACCTTTTGTGTTTCTTCCTTCATATATTTTCTATATAATTTGGAACACGACTATCACAGAACCACGTAAGACGAATTCAAAAGAACAACTCCATTAGCAAACAAATACACTGTAAAGATCAACTGGTCGAATTTCTCTGCTCAAAGGGTCTGTTTGTGTCCCTTGAATAAAGTACTTCTCATTGCATTTTTATTAGATCACTATCCGGCCAATTTATCTCAATTCATGGGAACCAAGCAGGACCTAATAATGATCATTTACAGTAACACACAGCTACTTCTTAATATGCACATTAAAATCAACCCAGATACTATGATCTAGCCTTTCTGTGTCCCAGAACTCTGTCGTTTCTTCTGAGCCTAGTTGATGAGACCAGATGTTGGTGCCATCTTTGGCGGGCTTTGTGTCCCCTCCAGCTCCAGCTCCAGTAGGGGTCGGTACGAAAGCTAGCTCACCGTGGCGATCAACAATATCAACATGGACAGTGTCCGGCCACTGGTAGAGTCTTGGGAAGAACACCTTGTTCTTCATCCACTTGACTTTAGTCTTGCTCATTAACGTGGCGAGAGTGCCGGTGAAGACCGCTCGCCCGCCGAGGCTCTCCACCTCGCGCCACTCCATCTCTTGCTCGTCCAGCCTGACAATATGGACCGGTGTCCCGCGGCGACCGATGAGGACGGCCATGAGCTCGCCGTCGTCGGACTCAAACAAATACTTGTCCACCGGCTCCTCGTCGCACTGGATTCCGAAGCTGGAGGGCTTGTCAAGAATTTCGAAGAGGCCGTCGTCGCTTTGCAGGGACTCCTCGTACACCGCCAGCTTCCCGTCATCATATAACACGTAGAGCGAGCCACCATGGAGGACCGGGTTGGTGTTGGGCGACGATTCCATGAACTTGGTGTCAGCTGGCATGAGCGTGATGTCCCAGTCATCCCACTCGCCGTCGTCGTCCTTGGTGGTGACGGCGGTCCGAGGATGGCCAATCGTGTGGACGCCGAACATCCTCCCCGGCACCGCGCAGCCGTCGTAAACGACGAAGTGGAACCATCCGTATATGGACGGCGGCAGCTCGTGGACATCGCCGGTGACGAGGTCGGCTTCCAGTACCTTCGACAGCTGGCACAGCGTCAGGTGGCGCCCGGCGGCGCAGCAGAACTTGGCGCCTGGTGCCTCGAGCGTGCGGGAGACCTCGAAATTCTTGTGGTAATAAGGGCTGTAGAAGCGTAGGTTTGTGGAGCCGACGTCTGCGGCGCTGAGAAGAACCGGGGTCACCCAGGCCGGGTAGAAGGGCGCCACCGCGGAGTGCCAATGCCTGCATGCGGCGCCGAAGCTCGGGTGGGTCGACCACGGCAGCCGCTTCAGGATAAGGCTCAGCAGATCCGTCGGGAGGGACGACCAGTCTCGTTGATCCTGCGCCACCATTGTCGTTTTTGTCGCCGCCGCCGCCATCTACTCCCCAGGTCCCGTCGCCAGTTGTGTGGAGATGCGCCTGGTACTCTGGTACTCGGACGGCAGGCGTCAGCTGTTTTATGCCGGTTTTCTTGCGGCGTGTGTCGTGTACCCTTTCCCTTTTGCCAGACTCTGTTTGCCGTGAGGAGAGCAGAGGACTCCCCTGTATCTCCCCTTTGTGTGTGCGCCGTGAGAGGGTAAGGGTATACTAGTGGAATGCGCGCGCCCTTGCGCGCGGAATTCATAGGCAAATGCTGGGCAAAAGATGTGGTTTTGGCATGGATCAGGAAGAGGAAAAGAATATGATTGCATTGGACATGATCATATATCATAGAGTGATTACACAAGGCTTGCGATGATTTACGCATTGCTTAGTAGCTAGTAACATGAGTAACCCTAAGCCCTAAGTCGGATGGTTAACAATATAGACAATCTGAGCATAACTGTACAAATTCTGGTTACTGCAAGGGTCCCGAGTCTTTTCATGGCGAGGTGGTTGAGACAACCGTTTCGTGTTTAGGCTCCGTCAGTCAAAGAGGTTGCTGTCCATGGACACCGCGATGTGGATGCTGGATAATCTGGTGGATGGTGGATGAATATCAGACGGCTGGCGTGTGAATTAAACCAAAAAAAATATGGAGCATGCTTGTGATAAGGGAACTGTTGGAAGGAGCACACATACATGGTCTAGTACCTTTAGAGCAGCACCATCAAGAGCACGATAGTTCCAATACTCAGATATGACACATGGTGCAATAGTAGTGACCCTGCATCGCAATGGCCCTGTTATTATAATCTAAAACTACACAAGATCATGTCAATTTAAGTTCCTGATTGCCTGCATGAAAGAGGGAAGAAAGGTTATGACCCATATTGAGATTCTGTGCTCTAGCTGCAAAAGGGTCATTTGATAGATAAAAGGCAAAAATTACGTAAACGAAAAAAGAGACATGTATGTAATTTTGACGGACTACTGAGATAATCTTTTGCGGTGATGAGGCCATCGTTAAATTAAAGGTATGGACAAATTATATCGTAGGATACAGAACAGAGGAATGATATGAAATAATCAATCACTAACAGAGGTGTTTCTGCAACTGGAATATACTACTTTTTACCTCTGATTTGTTGCCAGAGACACAGATGTGCAGATAAATCCATGTAGCACCAGCATATATCAAGATACTGAAGAATAATCTATTATCTAGTAGTTGAGGTTGCCCATAGATACCATCCAGTACATCCTAAACATAAATAAATAGACTGTAAATATGCTACTTGTTGGAATCAGTTCAATTTCGCAAAAAAGAAAAAAAACAGCTAACTCAAGTACACAAAGGCATGAACATGACCAGTACACATACACTGTAAGCTTTTGATTTGTGGACCACAGCGAAGTAAGCAAAGGTCACCTCTAACTGTAATAGAAATTTTACGAAAAACACAAAGCAGAAATCTAGAGCGCCGGAAGACTATGGATACCAATTAAAGGCATGTTAACTGCAGAAGACATGGTGCCATAAATTGGAGGAGCAGCCAAATTCACTTTTTAGAACAAGCAGTGGTAGAGAAAAGCATGGATGACTTAGTATGCTAATTTTATCATTAAGCAACATTCAGTTGTCATGTAAACTGAAAAGGCGAACCTAGGATAGGCACACTTCTGAATGTCGCAACCACAACATTGCCGCTAGTGAATATAAAGCACTGCTACATGTACACAATTTAGCACAAATGAACGCACTCAACAACTAAAACCGACTGAAATCAATTTATTGGTGTAACACGCACACGGATCCAATCAACTTGGACCTTAATATAAACTTTGTGGAGGTGTAGTGATGTGCCTCAAATATAGAACAGACCGACATGGACAAAGGTGGCGACAAACATAGGTGAATTTAATTGCAAAAGGCAAAAAACTACAGATATATTGTCCTGGTACAGGTGAAATACATAGAACATGTTCATAGATCACCTTGCTACTATAACTTAACCTCATGCACAAAAAAATTACACTTGGAGAGATTCTACCTGGCAAAGCAAAAATGCAGCTTCTAGAAAATTTCCTCCTTTACCAAGTGATGAAAAATAGGCAATTTAGATTCTATAATGTAAGTACTCAAACTGCCCAAAAAAAAGCATAGGCTTATCCAGTACCTTTGAAGAGATGGTTAACATCAATATGTTTTATGAAATTAGCCTTACACCATTCTCTTTCCCATACCAGGTGGGCCAGAAGGTAAAATTCATTTGCATAGCTGGTGTAAAAGAGAATAGAAATCACTTGCTATTTGTGGTAGTAAAAATAATATTGCATGAGGATAGTGCCTGTGAACTATGTATGCTATTCTCCCAAAAAATTCACCGACAGGAAACCATGGGCCTACTAACACTATTCATATTTATGTAATGATGAAGAAAGAAGCTCGCATGGGAAAACTGCATTTTTAAAACCAAGCTGAGGGTTTTTTAAAAAAGAAACTGATAGGAAACCATGAAACTACCACCACTTTTTTTTTGAAGGATGCTGTACCAAGACCCTCAACTCATCCATGGTGGGAAATGTCTATGTCCCTTACTGGTCCACTCATCCATTGTCATGACCATTCTGGATGGAGTTGCAGACAAATAAAAGGGAGCATCCAACATCCTCTGCAGGGAAAAATAACTAATTAGAGCACCTGCAAGGATTTGTGTAGGATGACCTGATTGGGTGTGCAAGCTGATTGTCAGAGTGTATTATAGAAATTAGATTATGGCAGGCAACATAATGGCCAAATGCAAGGAGGCGAGGTCTGTGACACCGAATTTAAATGCAGAAGACCGAGAATCCTCAAAAAAGTTTGAACAACATTATTAGATAGAAGTTGACAAAAAAATGTAGGCCGTCGGTTTAGATAGACATGTAACTAATAACTATCACAAATCAAGCAAGGGAAAAACATGAAAAAGCCAATCGACCTTGCTACTCTTTGTTACAACTAATGTTATCCCTTCTTTTTTAATTTGTCAGCAAGAAGGCATGTTATGGTCACCGCAATGCATCCATCCAATCTGCAAGGCACGGAAATCATGTAGCTATAAATTACATTAGTGTAAGCTGCATTACACGAAAAGATTTAAGAAAGAATGGCAGCTATGGATATGACTTCAAGTTAACCATGGAACCAAACACCGCAAGAGGGTACTCGCTAATTCATAAGCCATGTGGAACAAAGAAAACATAACAGAGCGAGATATGCTAGTTCTAAACCTAAACTGAAGATAAATTCAGTTATCCGAACAACCGAAAGTAAATTCACTTAAGCGCACAATTGTAACCATTAACCATTAGTTTTGTTGGTCAACAACTTTAACGGGACATGAGATAAGATCGATACGAAGCAAATGCGAGGTAAAAAATTGTAGGATTTCATACTTTTGTACATGGAACAATTAATAGGACTAAATTGAAACAGAGAGGTTATAACCATGAAGCAAGAGCTTGATGCTCCGCCTCACGAAGGATAATTCCTTTGTTCTCTTTATAGAATGTTGAACATAACATGCAAATATTATTTTTAGTATGCAAATACCTAAAACTACACTCGAAAAGAATCTAAAAACATGCATTCTACCTTATGTAATTGAAAGTATAGTTAACCTGAGACCACATTTGTTTTCGAAAAAAAAACTTGAGACCACATGTAATTGTAGGGCACCCTTAATTAATTTTTCCATTCTACAAAGACCAAAGTTCATTTAATTTGGATTTTCAATTACAGTGATGAATAAAAAGAGAGATTGCTTTGCTACCGAGTTCTTTATTACCCCAGCTTTGTGGTATAATTGTAGTTGGACCACGGATAAACAGGAGAAATAGGAGAGGAACCTAACAAAGGAGAGGAATTTTGCATGTACTTTGTACATCTCCATTTGGAAGTACATACCTCTAATTCCATGATTTCACTTCACCTTTGGGAAACCCTCCACTATCATCATTTGTTTTGAAATGTTGAAACCTCCATTTGATTCACTCAAAAGCCAAAACCAACCGATACAAGCAAAGTGACTCGACAATGGTATTTGTGGGAATAGGGCGTGTGCTCGAGAACCAAAAGTGTGCAACCGGCTTCATAGGCAATGATAAGAGACAAATGTAAGAAGAATATATGTATCACTTCACAGCAATAAGGAGCTCGGTTGTGTGCTATTACCATCATCGGCAATGATCATAAGCAAGGATGGGCACAAAACCAAAGGCAACGATCGATTAGGCCAAAAACGAAAAATGGGAGAAGTAGTAGGTCCAAAGAGTCGGATGTAAAGAACGAAAACGAATTTGCTACCCCTCGATAGCCCCGGGGGCGAGGAACCCTTGCCCAATTGTAGCGGGTAAATTCCTCATGATCACGGCCTCGATTACAAACACATAGACAGATGCGAAACGAAAAAATCCACCGTACCTCATGAACATTGCCTCGGTTATGCATGAAAAGAAAGAGGTGAAAATTGTGGGCTGTAGCCCATGATCATTGCATCGAACATTAAACATTTATATTGTGTATTCATCACGGCACCACCCTATTGCCTCAAATTAATCCAAAGAAGAAGAGGAAGGTGTATTCATCATTGACATGACCAAAATCATGAGCACCCCAATGCAAAGCAAGGAAGAATGAATACCATTGGCATATGGTGATGTCCTCCCGATATGTATGGCACAAAATTATGAGCACCGCAGTTGTACTAAGAAACCAAACAAATGCCATTGACACAGTCATGTCCTCTGATATGTAGGAAGTCTCAAGATCTCAGACGAAACCCCGCCCGAACCGGAGGGGTAAAAGAAAAGAGGAAAGTAGAGGAAGAATATAGCGGGGTCAAACCGACCTTGGCCTCTTGCATTGCCTCGTAGATCACAAAGCTTACCACGGCACATGGCGGATTCACTAAGCTTACCACGGCACATGGCGGATTCACCGCATAGAGTAAAGAGGGAGAGGGAACAAAAATTGACTTGCAGCCCACAATTTTTAATAGCTCAAGAACTATGTGAAAAATTGAAAGCTATGTGCATCTCAGATATAACTAAAACTAAAAACATGTGAGCAAGGGAATCGATCCTCGATCGCCCGTAACCATGTGGAAAAGATGGGGACATGCGGGTAGGGTTTCGGTTTCCTCAAGCATAGGCGAACAATTGACCGCATATAGATCGCGTCCACAAGGAAGGGGAGCGAACCTCCACAAGCGCTAGGAGAGATCTCACTGGGAGAAATAAGAAGGGAGAGAGAGGGGTAAGAGATCAAACCGAGGGCGTGACGATGCGAAGAACAACGGAGGGCTGAAAGCAAGATGCCGCGGGGCGGGAGGTGCCGGCTGGTGCTGGCCGCCGCCATGGCCGAGGGACGGCGAACATCAGGGCCGACCTAGGGTTGGACGCCATACAAAGGATGCGCCGCCGCCTCCGTCGACCGGCCGCGTCGGGAAGGGAGATGAGAGAGAGGAGGTGGAGAAGGGAAGAGGAGGCGGAGGCGGGGGACGGGGGGATGGGGGGGGCGGGAGCGGCGCCGGCGCAGGCCGCGGCCTCCCGCGGACGCCGCCGGTCGGGAGAGGCGGAGAGGCACGAGAAGCTTCGTTTTTCGTTTTTTTTCGAGAGAGGAGGGGACGGTATATATTTAGGGCGGGTAAGTAAAAAGCCGATCCGGACGTAAAATCGACATCAAACGGTTAAAAAAATTTTTGCTACCGTGGATGGCCCCCTGGGGCTTGGAACTCTAGCCGCCTTTGTAGAGAGTAAATAAATACGCGAGATAGAGTCCCCTTTTTTTCGAAACTACTAGCAGATAGAGAGTCCTGCTGAGTCCTCGACCAGGCTAAAGTTTCAAAACGTGCATCTCCCTACTCCCTCTGTCCCATGTAGTTCGTCATTTTTAACTTTTAAACTTCATGTTTGACCATCCGTCTTATTCAAAATATTTATACAAATCATAAAATAAATTAAACAATATTCAAGTATCTTCATTGATAAAATAAGTCGTACCAAAATAAATTATATTTGTGAAAAAAATTTGAATAAGACGAAGCATCGAATAAGATAGCACGGAATCCGGGTGACAAACTCGGTGGGACGGAGGGAGTACCTCACAAGAGTCCGGAGGTGTGACTGCAGCAGCTTTGCACAATCTTGTACTCTTGTCCCTTGCTTTTTGTTATCAACAACTCAATCACGACTGTATTTTCAATTACAATGATATAACAGGAACTGGATTATTTTTCTGAATACGTAAAAAGATTAGAAATCTTTATATTAAGTAGAAGAGTTTTTTTACATCAAGTTTAAACGTGTATTGGGTAGGATAAAAAATTACATTCATCGTTGCCTCCCTCAAATAGAGTCGTATGTCGATTACTCACGTATTAAGCGTCTAAGGTTGCATGCCGCGGCTTCGATCCATTGATCCGCGGTATGCTTTTTTTTTTGACGCCTCTCATCCGGATACAGCTGTAGTATCTGTTCATACACGCACACACGCCTACACCACACACATACTTTTATTACGACACACCACCACCTGCATACAACCGGACCTACAACTATACACGGATATCGGGACGCATCCTTGGAGAGATCACTAGAGTCGAGGCTCCGGCGACGGGGCGCCGCAGTCCCCTTTGTGGTTCCATGCGTTGAGAGGCACATTTGAGAAATTATTGGGGGCGCATACCCGGTGAGAGACGGGAGTGCGAATCACGGGATTCAACTCGCCGTAGATACCCACCGGTTGTGCTAGCCACCCGAGCGCCGCTTTCGGTTCTCGATGGTATGCTTGTTGGTGGCTAGGAATTGAGGTCGGTAGAAGGCCGCTGCCGGAAGCACCCTACGTTCCTCTCTTTCCAAACTTCCGAGACGACTAAGGTAAATAAGGTGTCGGCCCCCTTCCTCTAGTCTCCATACCGACTTTGACGCCATTGATCCCACCACGCCGAAAGTAGTGAGGCGTCTCGCACCTGCGAGAAGTCGATATCGAGGAGAAGGAGCATGAGCTATGATGCGAGGCAATACCGAGCGAGGATGGCGACTTCGGGGAGCAAGACGAATCGCAAGGGTCATAGAGCATTTGTTCCTTTCCTTTTATTTCTATCTGATGTCGCGAGGGGAGGGGAGCGCGGGTGCAGGATCGCGAGGTAGACAAATAAACTAAGGTTTGTCGCACCAAAAAAATGTTCACCCAAAGTTCACTTGAGCACCCTCATATGAAGTTCACCCGGTTCCTTTTATTTGCTATTTGTTTATCACCAAAAGATGATGAACACAATATGAAGCCAATCACCAGGAGACAATCAATCACACAAGAATAAAAAATGATTTGTTCACCCGAAGTTCACTTGAGCACCCTCAAGCTAGTCTTCGATTGTGTCGACCGTCTCAATGGTGGATCAAGGTGGTGACTCACACCTTGCCTCACTAGGCCCTCTTGACACCACCCGAATGAGGGGTAACTTAATGACACACGCAATCCACTAGAGTATCAATTTGGCGCTCCATAGGACAAGATCACAAACCCCTCACAAATCGCCTAGAGGTGGACAAGAACAATCACTTTCTCTTCCTAACGCCTCCAACAATCACCAAGCTGGTCTAGGAGTGGTGCTATCCAAGAGGACCAATATACCACCGGCTACAATGATCTTCAAGTGCCTCCAGATGAAACTCTCAAAGCAATGCACTTGAAAACTCTCCCAAATCTCTCAAAGGAAGCAAGTAGAGAGGAGGAGGAGAACGGCTCAGCTCTAGAGTGATGGAATGATTCAAATATGCCAAGAGAGAGAGCCCCAACCGGCCAACCTTCTATTTGTAGAAGTGGGAGAAACCCAACTTCAAAAGTCAGCTCGGGGTGGGCACCTAATGCATAGCTAGGCCAGCGGACGTGTCCGCTACCTACTTGTCAGGTGCTCAGATGGCCGCCATGTGGTCACTTTTCCAAAGCACAATTGTTCATCTCAAACGGTCACAAATTCGAACTCGAAGGTTAGTGGGCAGCAGACGCGTCCAACGGACACGCAGCTGCCGGCGTCAGTTGATCAGCCCCACACCAACGGTCGACTTCGTGCTTGACTAGGAACCAGCGAACACATGCACCAGCGGTCACCGCCCTGCATTGCATGGCGTCCATTTGCGCACGCGCGAGTTCCAACAAGGTCCAAATGCCCGGGGAGACACGCCACCGCATCACCGGCGGACATGCGGGCCGGGTCTTCTCCAGCCAACACTCATACGGCTTTCGGTCAAGTGGGTCGGTGGACACAAAGCACTGCTTGGCGTCGCTGCCATAACCATTAACGTCCGTTGTTGTTAAAAACAACAAAAACAACATTCTTTCTTCATCACCTCAATCCATGCACTATGACCATCTTGCTCCACACTTGGCTAGGCCAATCTCCAATCTAAATCAACCATTTAACATAGAGAGATTAGTCGTAGGATGTCATCAATTAGCCAAAACCAAACTAGAGATCTTCAATCTCCCCTTTTTGGTAATTGGTGACAACCCTCATAAAGATTTTATGATTAAAGGTTTTTGAACCTATCATGGTTGTCCAAGCAATTTTGCTCATGATTATAGATTTGGACAAACATCATAAGTTTGGTTTTGGTAGCATGAGCTACCCCTACATATGTGCCAAGAGTTTGGAACGAAGCTTTGCACATATGTATGAATATTGAAATTGAGGGTGAGTTATGTTACCAAAATGATGCTATGGTGAAAAAATGGACCTTTGAAGCATGATACCAATCGGAGTTGCCTTTCTCACCATATTTAGCATCATGGGTAACTAGATATTTTATCAAAACTCAAAGTACCACATGAGATCACATTATAAACAAGGTACTTGAATTTAGGGCGGAATTTAAAAAATCTAGCTATCTCTTATGCATGCTAGTTATTCATCCACCATTCAAATTACCACTGGCATACACCACACAAGCATGTATATATAAAATTTAAATACATGTGCAAGAGCAAGTCATATGTTAGTGCACAAACAAATGCAACAATTGGCCTATGAGTTTGCTCCCCCTACTTGTGTGCTTCAAATTTTTTATCCCTTTCTAATATTTATGCACTAATCTCTTCCCCTTTATTAACAATTGACACAAAAGGTATGACCAAGTTCTTTTGACATTGGAAAGATTAGTTTTCAAATTTGGATAGCTTGCCAAACATAGAATTTGGTTTGAACCAAAGACAAGCTTTGTCAACCTCATAAAAGAGTTATCTTGCCTATGTTAAATTAAACATTTGACAATATATACAAATTCAACACTCGAGATTGTAAGCCCAGAAGTATGTCATATGTCATCGCTAAATCACTCGAGCATAAAACAATATTGATGGCGTACATACATTGAAATTCATTGCTCTTCCATAAATGCAACCTATGGAAACAAGTTATATGTCAATATGTTGTAACAAGTCCTTAAATATCAAGTATAACATGTCAAACAATTTCTCCTTTGCTTTGCTTGGTGGAGGGGCATCATATTGGAGAAGTCAAGAATGTTCAATTCATTTCTTAGCTTGCAAAATCTCTTCTTGTCAAATGGTTTCGTAAAGATATCAACTAGTTGATAATTGATGTCAATAGGATGAATTGAGCCTAGACTATTCAGCCTTGCAAAGACAAGTTCGTGATGTGATCTCGATCTTCCTGCTCCTGGTGGAGATGAACATATGCTTCACCTTCAATAGGTGATTATGATATTACGGTTTATATGTTTTTTTTTTTTTTTGGGGGGGTAGGTTACCGGTTGGTGTACTTGGGTTGTTGATGCTTGGACTTTCAATATTGCAGGATTGATGCCTTTGAGATGACACAGAATTTACGATTCTCTTTTTCCATGGTTGGATATCAGATTGTAAGTTAATTGTGGACATTGATGTATGTAGATTGCTTGGTGTTTTGAATCTTATTCAAAGGAACTAAAGGCTAATGCCACAATATTGATTTTCAGGATGATGTCTTACATTCAACAATACGTACACATACTTACAAATCTCTTACTCAAGAGGTTAATTCACCTAGTTTTTAGAGTGGTTGGTATTATTTTTCTCTCACAAAATACCGCACAACCATTTATCTATACTTCTAATGTGTTTTTTCAATATTTCATTAGAGTTAGTGGAGATGACATTAAAGTTTGTAACCGGTCCTCAGCTCTCTAACTATGGGTAAAAAAATATAATTTTAGTGTGTTATTTTTTGTATGATAAATTATTGGTCATATGCTTCATGTGTACCTACGGAGGGAACTTGAAAAAAATGTGTCATTTGTCCTGTTCTAGTATGATTAATTCTATACTCTTATTAAGGTGAGATAATGTTAGTAGTCGTTATATTTAGCGTTGAATTCAGCTTGGTCCTGACCCATCTTAATTCATGCAGTTCAAAGGAGAACTGTACACACTTGATTTAGATGTTGGTTATTTAGAATCGACTGCTGCTTGGATAAACCTTGATGTTATAGCTAATCTACGTTTGGATCATTGATTCGTTTCTTTAGGTGATGTAAATGTACTTAACATTGTGCAGAGTCTTTGCTTGCTAGGTGAATAACACGGGATTACTCATGTATGAAAAATTCGAGCCAATTAATTTGGTGTCCGACATAACACTAATGGTAAGTGCAACAGAAAAAAATGTGATGCTTCATTAGACACTTTCTAATTTTTTAACTAATTGAGTTCTATTTTTTGCTGAGGTATATAGATGATTTATGTAATATTTATTGTCCAATATTTAAGAGAGATATATATTTTAGAGTTGACTTGAGAAAATTACTATTATGTGTGAAAGTAACAAGAAGCTACTACTTTTGGGACAAGTTTCATAAAATTATGGTGTTTTTGTATTAAACTACTTACAACATTTTACGTGGATGAGACTATACTTATAATTCTATATGTGGGGCATGCAGAATGTGTTTAGCTGACATGTGTGTGAGAGGGAGCCCCTCCTTCTCATGACACCTCTATATTTATAAGCAATGTAGATTTACATGTGACCCTCGTTGGGGGATGGATTTACAACTCACCCAACTCCACTTGGGCCTCTTCTAAGGTTTGGTGCATCACGAGTGAACCTACCTCCCCTTGTGGTTACCGCATTGATTTTCTCATGAAAAATTTCAGGTTGCCCTGAAGTCTTCCTGTGGGACACAGATATTCCGGACGAGATTAATCGACCAAATCCGCCCGCGACAACGCGTTAATAGGAGATCAAGCTCATCAATAACTAAGCGAGCGCGACCTCCCTCGACCAGGAGACAGATCAGGGAGGAGCTGTCCGCCTCGGACCGAGGCTCCCTCGGACCGCGGGAGTCCCTGGAATGAGCTCGAGGCTCGTCACCGGAGATAACCTTCGCCTCGAGCGGGCTCCCGCGTGGCGTGAGGGGACGGCAACTCAACCCAACAATGAGCTCTTCTCCGTCTCGAGCAGGCTCCGGCGTCGGACCCAAGGGGCGGTCGGGGGATCGGGACACGAGGAGCAAGACACGAATCGTGGCTACGCGGCCAGGGCGCCGCGAGCCTATGATCGGATCTCACGCAAAGTGAGATCCATAGCGACACGTCGCGGTATGGCCCGTCAGGTCACGCCATCCCATGCGGCGCACTAAGGACAAGCACTACGAGACAAGGATGATCTCGGTGGTCGGGGGTCATCCTCGACGAGCTCTCTGGCCGCGACGTTTCCCGCGCTCGCGGTCGCGGGCATTAAAGGCATTAACGGGCGCCACTACCACCTCGACGCGGACACCGGCGTGCGGACAAAGCGGCGCGGTGTAGGGAGTACATCGACGGCGGAACGAGCTCATTGTTCCCTTCTACGACAACCAAGGAACTCCGAGCTCGGTGGCGTGCGTACTTCACATCGGAAAATGGAGCCGCCTCTACCCAATCCTACGGCGACCGGCGAACAGGCTACGGAGGGAGCGGCGGCGGCGGGCGCCGCCAAGACGCGGACAGCCCGACGTGCCCAACATCGCAGAAGGCATTTTCCTTTTCACCCCCTCCCTTTACGATTCTTCCACTTCTAAAGCCCTGGCTCAGTGGCGTCCTGTGAGCTCCCCTTGAGACTATAAAAGGGGGGACATGGCCACCGGGACAGGACAAGCTCTCTTGCACTCTCAAAACACACACAAAAACCGGCCGATTCCACGCACGACACAGAGACCTGGGAGCTCATCTCCCTCTCTCGCCCGCTTGTATTCGCCCCGATACGAGCAAATTTGAGCTCTGATAGTGCCACACACTGGATTAGGGTGCCCGATTGACCTGAACCAATATAAATCTCGTGTCATTGTCCTTGAGCTAGGCTATCGTTGCACACATTAGCCGGCCGACATCGTGGACCGTGGTATACGACTACGACACTTCCGTCTACCATAGGGGAAACGAGCGGCAGCTCGAGCTATCTGAAGCTTTTTTTTTTTTTTGAGTATCACACAACTTCTCATTCATCACTTTGAGAATTACAATCAAGAAACGGCTAATTCTGAAAAAAAGTGTCCCACTTCTTTACATGCTTGGGTCTACTATCGGGTATATAAAAGTGGGATACCCTCACTTAATGGGCTCAGACCCATGTGCCCGATACGGCTAAGAGAAAGAGCGTGACTTAGCCCAACTAGGACGCCCAAGGCCCATGAGGGACTCGGGTAGGAGTGACGATTCGCTCGAGCTTCACCGAGCCTCGGTCAAGCGGGTGCACCTACGGTAGTAGGAACCCTCGGGAGGGGCCGGTCGCCCGAGGGTCGCGCCTCCCTCGTGTTTCCCCGGGGAAAATGTCTAAGTCCCTAGACCTCGTCTCCCCCTATGCTCTTAGTAGACTATGGGCCCCGTACCCGTGGGTCCCGTCCTACTCCGCCTAGAGGGAACGCAGCCATCTAAGCCCCTCGCCCAGATGGAAGCTCACCATGCCTCGCGTAACAAGAATGCAGACGACACTTGGGGAGGACACCTTCTACAGAGCCTCGCATCTCGGCCATGTAGAGCTCGCGCATGGCGTCCCCCCAACGCCCGGTCTTGCGAGAGGACTAACGGCCTGTATTCTGTGTCCTTCCTCCGCTTCAATTGGACCATGGAAAGGGGAGGACGGTTGCCGGACGCTACCCACGCTACCCACTCCGGTCCTTCTCGTGGCGAAATCAGGAAGCCAGACCCCAGTCGTCGTACTATGGCGTACCCGGTCATCCACTGGTTGGGCTGCCATAGCACCGACCACACCTATAACAGGGATGAGTGCCATGACCACATTGCCCCACAACACCTGAAGCACCGAGCACTATGCCACCTGCCCTGTCCTCCCTTGACTTCCGCTCTTCAACGGACCATGTGGAGAGCAGGGATGGTGCTGCCCATCCTGATTCGAAGGCGGCAAGACCGTAGCCATGTCTCCACAGTTGGTAAGTAATGGCTCATGTGCTACCTAACCCATGAATCTAGGGGCACAGAGGACACCTAGAAGACGAAGGACGACTAGAGGCCTGATTGAGCCAATCTTCTATGCCAAGGAGCCCCCAGACGACGATCGACGCAGTACAAGGGCCACTGTTCAAACTCAAGGAGCTGTCGGAGGCGCCACGACAATTCAACGCAACCTTCTCCTTCTTCTGCCTCCACTCACTGACTCTCACTCACTCGGTAGCCTAGGAAACGGATTATGATTGTTGGAAACTTGCGGTTTCGAATGTAGAAGAAGAGCGAGAGGAGATGTTGAAGTTAGGGCTTCGATTATGCATGTGAGGGGAGGGAGAGGGGGAACCCCTCCAAGCCCATGGCACTCTATATTTATATGGGATGGAGATTTACATGTGACCCCCTGGTGGAGGTCAGTTTTACAATTTAATCTCAATAGCTCCACTTGGGCCTCTTCTAGTGAGCATGGCCTATAGACAAATGCCAAGTCCCAACAGTAGCCCCCCCATCTACTAGGTTATGGCACATGACGTAGTAGATGTTTACGCTAGAAGAGGCGCAATAGATCTTGGACCTTGGTTGTGAAGGGTTGCCCTTCACATCCCCACATGCATGCCTCGCTAAAAACTCCATCCCAAAAACCCAGTGGGAAAAAAGGGCATGGAGAAAAGAGCACATGCATGACTCTTATTTTCCATATGTTCTAAATCTTCAAGCTTCTAGCTCCAAATGCCTTCGGCTTTTGGGTGACTTCGTCGCCAATTTTGAAACCTCCTCCTACTTGACATGTAGGTCTTTCGCGATCTTCTCCAGTTTTTTTTGGGGAGGAAGCACTCTCCATCTCCCCTTGGGGCGGAGGTCTTCTCCAACTCTTCTTTGTGGATCTTCTCCAACGCTTCCATGTGCGGAGATCTTCTTGGGCGGAGATCTTCTCGAACTCTTCTTCGTGCGTCTCCTGCAACTATTCTCTGCGCGGAGATCTTCTTGAACTTTTTCGCTCATGAGCACCGGGCAAAAAACCTTCACACTTCAGTGTACTCCTCTAGCCCCTCTTGGCCGGAGCTCGTGAGTGAATCCTCAACCACGCTTGGAGTAGTCGATGTAGTCGTGGTAGTGGAAGTAGATGTTGAAGCCAAAGTTGTTGGTGAGCCCATCATGCTGGTTTGTTGGTAGAGGTTCGTGGCCTGTTTTGCTGGTGACGAAGATGTCGACGAAGCCTCTCTCGCCGGAGTGTTGGCAGAGGAGCCAATGAAGCCCCCCATGCCTAGGACGTTGGCGAAGGTGTTGATGAAGCCCTCGTGCCGGAGACGTTGGCGGAGGTGTAGATGAAGCCCCCCGTGCCGAAGACGTTGGTGGAGGTGTTGATGAGGCCCCCCCGTGCGAAGACGTTGGCGGAGGTGTTGATGAAGCCCCTCATGCCAAAGACGTTGGCGGAGGTGTTGATGAAGCCCCTCGTGCGAAGACGTTGGCGGAGGCGATGCCAAGGTTGACACCGTTATCACGAACTATTGGCCGAAGAAGTCGCGTGAAAATGCACCCGAAGTTAACCTCCTGCATTTTTTAAGTACTTCAACTTAGCGTTATAGCTTCGTCGAATATCGACTTGCTAACAAGTCTTTAGACACTCAGAAAGACGTGCTGGCTTTTCCATTTGCTGCAAAAGATGATTAGTCGTTTATATGTGATAAGTGGGGTTAGTGCGGAGGTATTAGCCGCGACCGGTGCCCGATGCCTTTACTTTTGAAAGGTCTTTTTCAGGACTTTTTCCGGGGTTTGGGAGTTTGCTTGGAGGTATTAGCTTCAGCGACACGGTGCCCTGATGCCTTTACTTGAAAGGTCTTTTTCAGGACTTTTTCGTGATTTAGGAATTTGCGCTGAGGTATAAGCTTTAGAAGTCGTCCCTAGGTTAGAGTCTCGTGCTCACGGCCTAGGGAGGTCCTCCCGTCGGGTTTGTTTTGCTTGTCGAATTACGTGGCTCTGTTGCTAGCCACTTTTCGATTTTTCTCTCTTTAAGTAAAAACCATGAATATATTAAAAAGGGAGTAAATATTTCATACACCCTGCAAAAAAGCAATGATTATAGCTGAACAAAAGATAAGCTTTGTGTATCGAAATATTGTTCTCAAAAAGAGAAAGTTGTAATTTGGGTAGCTAGTGAATGCTGCATTCAAGGACCTGCATGGTTATAAGTATGACTTGAAACATTTAATAGAAAGAAGGATAAGATCCTGCAGATGTTAGTTCGGATAAAATCGAAGCTGCCAACCAAGAACCTGCTTGGTTATGTGTATGGTTTGTAGCACTAAAATTCAAAAGATTAGTTTCCTGCGAAGGTTAGTGCAAAAATAATTGCATTGATTCAAGTGATAAGAAAAATCAAGCGATGCAACCTGCAAAAAAGACATGTACATTTCTGTGTTAGTAGATTGAGTGTTTACCGGAGGTTAATTTTGATTGAGGTTTGCTAACTGAAGGCTGCTAAATGGTAGAGGTTGTCAATTGATAAAGGCTGTTGATAAGCTGAGGCTGCTGAGTGATACAGGCTGATGACTAGCGAAGGTTGCTGAAAACCACTGGTAAATGAAATCTGCTGACAGATGAGAAAACCCGATAATCTGACAGAGGTTGCTGAAAACCAACAATAGATGAGTTCTGCTAATGGCTGATGAAGCCCGGTGACTGACTGAGGTTGTTGAGAAACCAACGCCGATGAATTCCGCTAACTGATGATGAAGTCTGTTCACTGACGGAGGTTGTTGAGAAACCAATGCCGATGAATTCCGCTGACTGATGATGAAGTCTGTTGACTGACGGAGGTTGCTTGAGAATCAATACTGATGAATTCTACTGAGATATGATAAAGCCTGATAACCGGCGGAGGTAACTTAGGGTTGCTGAGATGTATAGCGAAGGGAATATTGACTGATACAAGTTCGAGAAATAGGTATGGTATGTTACGAATGTTGAGCACATAATGAGAACATCTAGCACATTGATATTTACTAATAGCTTGGCTTGGAAAGGTGAAACAAGTATATAGCAATAAAATATATATTTTAGAGAATTAGCTAGGAGGGTAAGAGATACTTACAACGGTGGCGACCTGCATGTTAGTAAGAAAAGCGGAGGTTCAAAAATGTATTCTAAGCTTGCCGGTTAAGGTCAAGCATGTATAGCCACTTAGGCCATGATTTTGATACAGTGGAGGCTGCATCAACTTTCTTGGTCACCTTGGTGACAAGTTGTATGAAAAATACTTTTGCAATTTGCCTTGATGGACGAAGGTTAGATCAAGAACAATGTGACAACATAAATCACAAGAGCAAAATCATTATATTATTATAAGTTTGATGAGTAATATTCTCTTATGATAGTTTGATACCTTTGACGTCAAGAATTCGAAACTGCGAAAGGATAAGCAATTAGATCATGTCCGGAGGTTACCACATAGATAAGTGAATGAGATATATTATTTTCGAGTGAATGTAAAGAGTATTTGACAAATTCGTTGGCCTTCGCCAAGAGGTTAAGCCGATAAGATAGACAATAGTAATGATTATTTTACTTGACTTTGCATGTATACTAAGATTATAGTATGGGATCCGAAGGTAAAAATCTTTTTCCACGTAAAGTAGTGTATAACTTTTGTAGAAACTTTCAGATGGGTGCCCATATTAGTTAGCTTGTGGTTTTATATATGACGGAGGTTTGTACTCACGCTTTCCCGACGTCCGTAGATCAGGGTGGAGGCTGGCTTTGAATCAGTGAAGGTTCTGGATACAAATCAAGTATTTTTCCTCACATAAAAACCCGAGCCGAGGTCCGAGGATCCTCTTAACACAACAAATAGTCGGAGGTCCTGCATGAGCTGAAGAAACATGCTTTCGATGCCTACTAGTTAGCTTAATGGAGAGAGGACTCAATACATGTACACATGATAGGTAATATTTGTACTTATATTTGGCCAAGGGCCAAGTGGAAATTGAGGAGGGTGACAACCTCCGCCACCAGCATATGGGCCACGAGTCCATCAGGTTTATGGAAAACTCAAGACTTCATCAAACATAACTTTCGCCAGGGCTTGTTCCACGGAAGTGTTCCTGTTTTACAAACAAGCTTCCGCCGGCGTTGCAGCCGGCCGGTGCCCTACGTGAACATGTTTTAGAGCTCAAGGGTTGATTCACAGCTCGAGTGCCGGAGATGGCAATCGAGGCTTTGGTCTTTTAGTCATAAACACTTTGGTTATGTGCGGAGGTACTGATGGCATGTGACATAAAAGTGGTGAACACAAAATCACATTACGTGTTTTTTTTCAGTACAGGCGAAAATTTATTCGCTGCAAAAGTAATACATATAGCTGCATGCGGAGGTTCTGATGGCTAGCAACCGACTTGGTGCTGCTGAGAAATTTAAAACCCTTTCATGCCAAGCCACAAGCTGATGCTCCAGTATATATAGTATATACGTGGTTTAACTGAAGTATATTAAAGGACGCTTTCACGTGCATGCATACGCGGTGCTACTGGGAAATATATGAACTTTGACCCATAACTAATCAAAGTGCGGAGGTAGCAATCACTATTATATTAATTGCTTAGAAAAAAACGAAGGGTGTGGATGAGTGAGATACTCACAACGGAGGTTTTTGTAAGTCTGTCTGGACTGGTTCACGGCTATGAAAACCAGCCGAGCGAAGGCACATCTTCTCTAAAGAGATCGTCTGATAGACTGACGAGGAATCCAGCTCTGATAGAGTGATGGAAGTTCTTATTCTAACTTGATAGCTTCGAACTCCGAAGATGCCAGAAAAACTGAGTACAACCCCAATTGGTGAAGGTTACTTGTTTAGTAACTAGTTCCCAATGAGCTTCACGTTGAATAGACTCCCACGAAGGTCCGGCCTCGCGTGAAAAACATGCACAGTATTGACATGCATACTTGCAAGACGTATTGGTTAGCGTGCAAATAAGCCCTCATGCTTGGTCCACAGCTGCAGATCAGCCGGTGGAGTGGGGCGGCAGACTCTAGCGGAGGTTGGCAAAAATTTCCAGCTTCACGAATGAAAAATTCAGATAATTCCATCTTCAGAAGAATTAGCTTCAGAGATTTGAAAGTCACAGAGGCCAGGAGCACGAAGGTTCTAGTTTCTTGTGCTTAATAGTTTTAGCAAATAATCTACAAATGTCAGAAAAAAAGCTTGCATGGCTCTTGGTTAGCAGTAACGTGCAAAGAAATGCCCCGTAGGTTCCATGCATGAAGGTCGGGTATTGCTTTTTGTTTTTAGCAAGCGAAGGTTGTGTTCATCAAACCATATACATGGAATTTTCTATTTTTCTTTTATTTTTTGAAAGATGCGAGCTCAAACCTTCGCTATTGGTTACTGAAGGATCGATCATACCTTAGCTCGGCTAGCAGCTGATCTATCTTACCTCCGTTTGCTAGGCGGAGGTGTTTTGTACGCTTGCAGCGGAGGTCCTGTCAGAGTCGACGGCCGGCTGTATCATGTTGCTGATATGGATCGATGTGCTTGGGGCTTTCCTTTTGTCTTTCATAGAGTCATGTGTCATGCGTCTCCGCGAGAGAAGTAGCCAAAAATAGTAGGATGTTAGACATGAGTGGTGCCGTGCGCGTGCCTCTGTTTGCCGACGGCACTTGGCTTTTGCTTGTGTACGTGTAACACAACTGGTTTGCAAGTGTCGAACGTAAATTCCTGTAGTGTCATCTGGTTAGCTTAAATGATATAATATTTTTAGCTTTTGGATGATGGAGGTCTGGGGTTCAAACACTCTTGTAGCGGAGATGGAGGAGGTTCTCCGACGGCGGAGATCCGCGACGAAGGAGGAGGTCTCCGCGATGGAGGTGGAGGAGCTTTCCACGACGAAGGAGGAGCTTTCCACGACGAAGGAGGAGGTCTCCGCGACAAAGGAGGAGGAGCTTTCCACGACGAAGGAGAAGGTCTCCGCGACGAAGGAGGAGGTCTTCGCGATGAAGGTGGAGGAGCTTTCCACGATGAAGGTGAATATTTCGCGACGAAGGAGGTCACCGCGATGAAGGTGGAGGAGCTTTCCACGATGAAGGTGAAGATTTCCGCGACGAAGGAGGAAGGTCACCGTGACGAAGGTGGAGGAGCTTTCCACGACGAAGGAGAAGGTCTCCGCGATGAAGGAGGAGGTCTCCACGACGAAGGGGGAGGACCTTTCCACGATGAAGGAGAAGGTCTCCGCGATGAAGGAGGAGGTCTCGCGGCGAAGGTGGAGGAGCTTTCCACGGCGAAGGAGAAGGTCTCCGCGATGAAGGAGGAGGTCTCCGCGACGAAGGTGGAGGAGCTTTCCACGATGAAGGAGAAGGTCTCCGCGATGAAGGAGGAGGTCTCCGTGATGACGGAGAAGGTCTTACGGCGGCGAAGATGGAGGAGGTCTCGCGATGATGGAGAAGGTCTCCGTGATGACGGAGAAGGTCTTCCGACGACGGAGATGGAGGAGATCTCCGCGACGATGGAGAAGGTCTCCGTGATGACGGAGAAGGTCTTCCGACGACGGAGATGGAGGAGGTTTCCGTGATGATGGAGAAGGTCTTCCAACGATGGAGATGGAGGAGGTCTCCGCGACGATGGAGAAGGTCTCCGTGATGACGGAGAAGGTCTTCTGATGACGAAGATGGAGGAGGTCTCTGCGACGATGGAGAAGGTCTCCGTGATGACGGAGAAGGTCTTCCGGACGACGGAGATGGAGGAGGTCTCCGCGACGATGGAGAAGGTCTTCCAACGACGGGAGATGGAGGAGGTCTCGCGACGATGGAGAAGGTCTCCGTGATGACGGAGAAGGTCTTCGATGACGAAGATGGAGGAGGTCTCGCGGCGATGGAGAAGGTCTCCGTGATGACGGAGAAGGTCTTCTCCGACGCAGCGGAGATGGAGGAGGTCTCCGTGGCGATGGAGATGGAGGAGGTCTCGCGGCGATAGAGAAGGTCTCCGTGATGGCCGAGAAGGTCTTCCGGCGGCGGTTGTACACTTTCAGCTCTTCGAAATTTTTTCAAAATTTTTTTCGTGCCGGACACGGTGGGCGCCAATGTTGGAAACTTGCAGTTTCGAACAGGTAGAAGAGCGAGAGGAGATGTTGAAGTTAGGGCTTCGATTATGCATGTGAGGGGAGGAGAGAGGGGGGAACCCCCTCCAAGCCCATGGCACTCTATATTTATATGGGATGGAGATTTACATGTGACCCCCTGGTGGAGGTCAGTTTTACAATTTAATCTCAATACCTCCACTTGGGCCTCTTCTAGTGAGCTTGGCCCATAGACAAATGCCAAGTCCCAACAATGAGCTGGTCACTCCCTACCTCTATAAAAGGGACGGTCCAGCCATAGTCTTAGGCAAGTCAAGCCGAGCTAGTTCACTCACCCCACCATTAGCAAGCTTGACACTCGATAGGAACATCCCTACCCCACGAGCACCGAGCTCATGTGATATTGGCACTAGACTCAATCATCTAAGAGACTTGGGAGCTAATCCCTCTTTCAAACACTTGTAATCGCCCCTATTATAAGTACCAATCTCGGTACAAGACCACGAGCAGCTGCTCGTACTAGATGTAGGGACATTTTGCCTAAGCTAGCTAGTCTAAATCTCGTGTGTCTCGAGTGCTTGTGACGCCCCATGAATCACTAGTCTGGTCCTTGTGAGACCCCTGTTTCCAAGACACTGATATGTTTTCAACTACCTTCATGTGTATGTTCATTTGTTGTCCCCCATTTGTTTCAAAAGTAGATCGGTGTTGCTCCTTATTTCACCTTTTCCTCTACATGTTGCTCCCATGGTCGAGGCAGGTAGAGCTCAAGCTTCCTCATGGTACGGGCGGAGGTCACGAGACGGAATACGATGGCGGTGTAGCAAGCGCAGGTAGGCAACAAGTAGGGGGGGGCCTAGTGGACTGGATCCAGCGACCTCCGCACGCAGGGGGGCGCCCATCAACCGCAGCGCCCCCGTCCACCTCGCCTTTCTTCGCACTCGTTCAATATCGATCAAAATAGAAACACGCCCCGTCCGGACTCATCTTCCTCCCGCAAGCTCGGCGCCCTTCGCCGTTGTTTCGCTGTTGCCCCTCCCGGTCGCTCCTCTATTGTCCCCCTCTCTCCCAATCCCCGTCGCCGGCTTTTTGCCCCTCAAATCGACTCCCAAAAACGAGCCAAGAGAGAAGGGAATAGAGGGGGGCCAACGGCGGCTTCGGGCAATGAGCACACTGGCGTCTGCTTGCCGCGGGGCGCGCCCGGCAGTGGGGCCACGGGGGGGGTGCGTTGTGGGCGAGGTCGGCGAGGTGGGACGGCGAAAGCAGCTCAAATGGAGGCAAAGAAGGCGGCAGAGAACAAACCGCGAGCATGACACTCGGATGAGGAACAACGTGTATAGATGAGGATCGAGCGTGTCACCACGGGCATAAAACCCACTACCCATTACCCCAACCCAAAAACCCAGGACTGAACCCAAAAAAACTGAACCCGCAGTTTTTGTGGGTAATTCGGTAGCGAATCATAAAACCCGAAGTTTTTGTGGGTAATTCGGGTTGAGAGCTCCAAGACCAAAAACCCGAACCCGCATGTGACACAAGTCCGGACTCGATAGATTGGTCCACGCAGTCGATTCCTTTTCCCCGGCGGCCCAAGCCCAATGGTCTTGAGGTTGGACTATTTTTAGTTAATCGTTATTCCGGTGCTGTCGGTTCTACCACGATTTGTGTTGAGTCCCCATGTCTTGAGGTTTCCTTCTGCCACTAGTTATCTTTAGTTAATCGTCACTAGGAATCGTTTATTTAATCGTTAATGCTTTTAGTGAAGGTCTGTCCGTGTTTGACACTAGCGTCTTGCACTTGGCGTTAGCAACTTGGTATTGCCATGGGTGAAGGCGTGAAGTGAATGTATGTCCGTGTGTTACGTGTGATTGTCAATTTTATTTGTGAATGTGTCGTTTGCACTTGCAACTAAATTATGATGATTAAGTATCCTAGGCAATGGCGAATGCCTCAAATTTATTTATTTATTTATTTATTTATTTTCCAGTTATAATTCTATGCCAAATTATATGATGTTTGAGGGTTTGATGTGATTCTATATATTTCGGGTAGAATGGGATTACCCGAACCCGAACCCGAATTTGCGGGTAATAGATTTTTCGGGGCTGATTTCGGGTAGCAGATTCTATTACCCGAACTTTTTAAAACTTCGAATTACCCAACCCGATCGGATCGGGTAACCGAAACGCCGGGGTGACGAGCCTGTGGTGGACGATGAACCATGACTCGAGATGGGAGTGAGTTGGGCTGTTCAAGCGAGCGCGGCCCACGAACGAGCGCCCGGCCCCCAAACGCCCGTAGATAACGGTTCCGTAAAAAAAAAAACCGTGTGATCAATCATTGGCAGCTCGTCACTGTACCATCCTTTCTCCATCAATCGTATTCGCAGCGGTATTTATTGGCGGTGGTATTTCACCAAAAAATATTGGATTTTCGATCGCGACGAAGGGGAGGCACGAGGATAAACCAAAGGATGAGCGAATGATCCGGCTTGGGCGGGGATTTGGCCTAAACTTATGGCACGATGGCAACGACAGAAAAGCTAATCTGAGGCCCCGTCCTCGCGTGCCGTGACCGTCGCGCGGCAGCTGTCCGAGCTCGACTCATGTGGATTTGACGCCAGCCCGCATGGCGATCCCTTGTCCACGCGAGCACGCCACGGCTACGACCACGACCTCCCCTCGTGGCTCGCGGGGATACCGTATCGCCCGGTCGTCATCCAGGTTCGCGGCACCGTCGAGAACGACCCAGAGTTTTTTCGTACTTCTACAAGAGAAAGAGAAGAATCACGATCACGTGGACGAATCGGATATGACGAGAGTAAACGTCGACGGGTTCCGAAACGATTGCAGCTGTCGACTGTCGAGCGAGCTTTCGGGACAGTTGGCGGTGGACTCAGCCGAACTGATGATGTTTATCAATGAGACAATGACACCCCGGCGGCGTCCCAATCGGACGCTGCTGATGAACAGCTGATGTGCTGTTCCTTCGTCGAACAATCAGGCGTGCAGTGGTGGAGTACAGTAGGCGGGCTCTGGAGTCTGGACGGGCGAAGACGGGCGAACGGTACCGGCAGGGGCGCACGGCGACTCCGATGCAGACAGGAGCCAGAAACGTCTGGTGGTCCACATGCACAAATATGGCCGGCCTCTCCAAAGCATGATTGCTTTTTTGTTTTGAGAATCCAAAGCATGATTACTGCTCCCCAAATACAAGATGCAGAGGATACTGTAGAATAGAACCGTCCAGTCCGGTCCAAAGGCAGAACCGTGGGAAGGCCCAGGCAGTTCGCGGCCCCAGAAAGGTCAGGTGCGCCGTACTTTGTCGATCACATGCACACAGGCTACCCAACTAGCCGTTGCAGCAGGCATTGGCTATGGCCGGACCGGACACCCGGACTGGACGGGCGCCGCGTGACGGTCCCAGACAGACTCCCCACGCCACGCGCCCACGCGGTGGCGCCTGGATCCAGCCCGTTGGTTTCCGAGGGAAGAGCTTTCCAACGGCCACACGTGGCGGCCGGCTAGTCGGCCGGCCGCGCGGCGGGGCGGACCAGTGTGGTGTGGAACTGGCCGTTGGGGCGGCGGTGATTGCGGACTTCTCGGTGCGTGAGGAGGGACGAGAGACACCGGGTCGCTACGGGAGTCCGCTCACCGCCCGCGGAAAAGCGACGGGCGCGACCGTCGGCAGCTTGCTCGCGCGACGTGATCAATGCTAGACTAGCTAATCCACTGTTGGTAGGGCGTGTTCTAATCAGAGCACGTCTAATCCACTGATCAATGCTAGACTAGCAATCCACTGCGGGAGTATAGTTTATTTTTTGTGTAAAAGTAGTAATTAAAGTTTGATGGAAAGACAAGGCGTGGGGACAGGAATATACTACTCCTAGTAGCGAGTGATTCCATAGGCTAAGATCTGGTCGATCGCCACGTTGCATTTCTTAGCCAAGGAATGGTCAGGGCTATGGAATATGGATGGCGACATCCTGAGTGGTAACTTTATCTCCTACGGAGTACTATAAAGCGTTATTATCCATTTGTTGCAAATTTTTTTCTATTGAGAGGTCATGATCTTAGTGCAAATGTTCTTTTCATAAACAAGAACGTTTGATGATGTTATACTAAAACATGTTTTAAAAAAAAAACATAACAATAGGTCGTTTTGTTGTTTTATTGACTAATAATACTCGCCTGTTTTCTCAGAATTGACTAATAATACTCGCCTGTTTTCTCAGACAATGCCTGTCATAGTGTCATCCAATAGCTATGCTAAACAAATAGCAAGCATCATGCAAGCGTTTTGGGGTAGGCAATGTGGATGGTGACACGGTGTAAACAAAACGAAAGAAAACCGTGAGAGCCAAAGAAAGATACCAACCCCCAAGCTCCATCCTAACAGACACCACTGTACCGAACCCAATCTCACTGGGTCGGTCCCCAACGATTAACGACGGACGAATCAATCAGCCACAGATCATCCTCATCCACGCGACGCGACCACGCACACGACACGGCGCCTCCTCCTCCCTCCTGACGCTTATTGTCACCGCCTACGCAGCCGGCCCGGCAGCACCCCAGCCCTGACCCAGCTCATTTCCCTTCCTCGGGCGCGGGCCGGCGGGGCAGTTTCTAATCACCTCGCCCTTCGCCTTCCTTCACCCGGACGCAGCCAGCCGCGGCCAACCAAATAAAAACACGCCGCGCCGCCCCGACGCGGCGCTCTCCGTCTCCCCCCCCGTTCCCTACCTTCACAAATCAAACCAGCCAGACCAGACCGCCTTGGCGCCGCCGCCGCCTCTTCCTCTCCCTCTACCATCCTCCCGGCATCGCCCTCGGCCTCATCACCACGTCGGAACCCTAGCGGATCGTCATTCGTTCCCGCCCCCGCCTCGCTCGCCATGGAGGACTTCGCGCGCGCGGTGGAGGACGGGCTCAAGCTCTCGAAGCGGCTCGTGCTCCCGGGAGGGCTGCCCCGCCGCGCCCGCCGGCGGGGATGGATCGAACCGTGTCGGCCGTCGCGGCGTCGGGGCCCGACCCGCGTCTGCTCCCCACGGCGCCCATGGCCTACGCGGTCGTCACCGACCCGGCCGCCGTCGACACCCCCGACGTGCCCAGCTACCAGCCCTACGTCTACGGCAACCTCGACCCGCCCGCGCTCATCCCGCTGCAGATGAAGGAGGTCGACCTGGCCGTCGACTGCGCGCTCGACGCCGCGCACGTCACCCTGCGCGCGCGATGGTGGCTGCACTGCATCACGCGGAGCCGCGACTGCGACGTGCGCCTCGTCGTGCCCTTGGCTGAGCAGGTGAGCACGATCGGGTTTCTGCGCTATGTTATCGCGGCTTGGCATTTCGCTCGCATTCTCTGTTTTTTTCCCCCTGATTCTGTTGAGTGTTGACTAGTCTCGTAAGATTCAGTTTGGTGGGGGCTCAAATGATTGCGGTTCTAGTATAACCAAACCGTTTGACCCAAGTGATTGGGTCAGGGAGGCCCATATATTAATTTGATTTGATGTTCGGTGTATGGACTTTTCCCTTCCATTGCGTTTTTATCTATGCATATGACCTGTAAGCTAATGCTATTCATTCACAGCATGACCCATGTGATGCGTTTGTACGTAGTTGCCTCTGGTGATGTTAGGTTGGTTTGCTGCGTTTGCCACTGTTTTTTCATTTGTTTTGATCGATCTTCTTGTTGCAATGGTATTGGCTGCGACCGATGGTTTGCTATGTAAACTACAGGTATCAAAGGCTTGGTTCATGGATTCTTAGATATAAAGCAATATGAGTGTATTCACGCTTAAGATATAATAGAACAGTAATTTGCAGTGTAGTTGCTTAAGCAGTTAAAAGTAATCCCTTGCTTTGTCCATGGGAAATCAAAAACTAGAAGGGAAATGTTAGTTCTGCTGAGAGGTAACCTGATTTTCATGACAGTGAACCTATTATGCAATATCTTGCTCATTGTGCATGAGTGATCATCTTGTGTTCTTTTGGACCCATGTTTTCAAGACGCCTGGACGCCTGGACGAACCATGGGACCACGGACGATTAATCGACTGGTCGACACTACCAGACCTGGACGCCATGGGACCGTCCAGGACGATTAATCGGACGTCTTGAAAACAGGGTTTTGGACACACTTTGGATTGCTTGGGCTTGAAGCATTTGGCAGTGACATTATATGTGATGTTCCTTAAAATCCAGTGGATTACATGCTTTGCAAAATGGAAATTAATTTTGATATTCAAGTTCTTGTTCTCTTTTTAACGATTTGTTGCATGTCATTAGGTCCATGCAAAGGTTGGCATCTTGCCTGCTTTCAGAGAGATAATTTTAGCGATTCATGTTCTGATTGCCAGGGATAGTTTTGTATTGATTGATGTTCTGATTGCTCAATTTAATAACATGATAGGTACAAGTAACAAAAGAATTTTCCTCTTTCATCATTTCTTTATATGCATTGACTTCATCCATTCTGTTATGTACGGCAACACTTACCAGAGGAAGAAGAAGGTTAAGCCATCTAGTGGCTGAGTCGCTGGTTTCAGGTTGAGTCCGGTTCGGGAAGGACCAGCCTAGTCATTTGGAGTAGTTTAGTTGGAGTTGGAGTCTTAGTCGGTAATCTAGGAGTCTTTAGAGTTTGTTAGCCATATCTTTGGAGTTGGTTGGAGAGTCCATCTTGTAAACACTATAAGAGTTTGATTCGGTTAATGAGAAGGGGTTAGCCGAGATTGAGATATACTTATCTCCCTTGGGCGCTGGCGCCCTCACTGCCTCTGTTCCGCCGTCCGGCAACTCGCGCGCACCCCGGCTCCCTGCCGCCGCGGCAAGCGAGATCGACCCCTTCCTCCTTACTCACCTCCCTACTTCTTAGCGGCAAAGCTCGGACGTAACAACAACTTTGGTATCGGAGACCATATGCGCTCCTCCGGCCACCCCGTCGTCCCTTCCACCTCGCCATTGTCACCACCACCACATTTGCCACCACCGTCTCGACCACTGCTATCACCGGTCTGTCGCCGTCACCACCTCGCTCTTGCCACCACCCAACCAGCGCCCGTCATCCCCCCCTCTCCCAAGATGTCACCACGCTGATATTGTCACCGCCAATCAATGGCATCGGCACCATGATGGGCACCACTGTTCGTCAATTCTCGGAACTCTCGCCGCATGTCGGCCATGGAGGCGGGGCATCGGCTCAACTCGGGTGCCCGGCTTTGGGGGCTTTCCCGGCTTCCGCCGACACTACCTGCCCCGCCGCCGCCGCTGTTCCCCACATTTCTCCACACCACCGCCGCCTATCACGCCTTCGATTCCGCCTCGTCACTTTGTATGGGAGGGCGGCTCTCCCTCGGGCAGAACGGCGCCCGATTCACGGAGACCTTGTTCCTAGCGGGTTTCGCGATCGCGCCCGTCACGGGTCCCCCGACGACCAAAGATCATGAGGGGGGTACAACTACGGGTCGACGCCGCCATCGCCGCCGCCTCGATCCAGCAGCGGCGTCTTGGACTCGAGAGCCCCAACTACGTGCGCTTTCATAAGCTCACGTTCCGGCGTTCGGCGGCCTGAAGGACCCCTAGGATGGGCTGCTCAAGTGTGGCGGTTTTCCGGGGCCGGCAAACCCGGTCCGCCGATTGGGTGTGGCTTCGCCTCGTTCCACATGGGAGGCCAGCGCTGGCTACAGTATTCCAACTTTTTGGAGCGTGACAATGGGCGGCCTTCTTGGGGCGATTTTCGGCGCCTCTGTCAAGAGCGCTTGGACGCCGTCAGCACCAACCACCTCGCCCGACCTGGCGGCCTCCCGTTCACCTCGAGCGTGGGCGTGCCTGGACGCGTTCGGCCAAACTTGCCCCATGCCGAAGCCACCTCTCGGCCCGGTCAGCGGGCCCGGTTGTTCCGCGGGAGGGCTCCGGGAGCCGGGAGTGGATGTTGAGCTCCATGATCCGTAGCGACTGCTGTGAGCCATGCTGGCTCGCTGGCGATATGGGCAGCAAAACGGCCCCCTCCAGCGCTGCGGCGCCGTCAGCAGCGCCCCGTAGAGCTCTGCCGCGCCGGCGTCACCAGCGTCGGCATCATCTTCCACGGCCACCTCGGCGGCGTCCTACAAAGCTTTCGCCGGGAGGATGGGCGGCGCCTAAGCGGGGGCTTTGTTACAGCGTGGCCCGAGCCATATGTGGGGCCACAAGTGCGCCAGTTGTTCTTCTTGGAAGGCCTCCGGCTACATTGTCGGCAGGAGGACTCGGATAATGACGGCGCAGCGGGCACGCGGTGGAACATTTGTTTGATCGGACAAGCCCCTCATCTCCCTCGGCGCCATCACGGGGATCACAGTGGAGGAGACCATGCGAAGGCTTGCGGCGTCAAGTGCGGCGCCCATGAGTTCATGGCCTTTGCTCGGTCGGGCTCCACTCACAACCGTCGGCCACCAATTTTGCCATCCGCGGCCTCTCCTTCGTGGGACGGCGGGCGCGCATGTGGTGGTCGCCAATGGGGACAAGGTGGCTGCAGCGGCTTGGCTCGAGATGTGCCAATCGGATCGGGGGGCGGTTCTCCATCGACTTCTTCGCCATCCCCTCGGCGCTTATGACATGGTCCTCGGGTTGCAGGCTGCGCACCCTGGGGGCGGTGATGTGGAACTTTGAGGGCCTCCCGATGTCCTTCACTCGCCATGGGCGCCTCGTGCGATTCAGGGGTGTGGGCGGCGGCGCCTGTACTGGCCTCACCTCCGGCTGCTTTCGGTCTTGGCTGGCTGTGGGAAGCGAACGTGCCCTCCTCGGCCGTTTGCTAGAGGACTACGGCGGCGTCTTCGCTCCGCCGGCCAGGGCTTCCACCGTCGCGCCCATGTGACCCGCCGGATCCATCTCAAGGGTGGCACGACCCGTGGCGATCGGCCTTATCGGTATCGCGCAGCTCGGAAGGATGAATTGGGCGGCAATGTGAGGAATCTTTGCGGACAAGGGACCATCCGGCCCGATTACCTCGCCGTTCTCTGCACCGATCTTTGCTAGTCAAGAAACATGATGAGACATGGCGCTTTTTGTGTCGACTCTGGGGCTCTCAACGCTGCTCTTTGTTAAAGACAAGTTTACCGATCCCGTAGTCGAGGGAATTTCTTTGGATGAGCTCCATGGGGCCAAAGCTTTTTACCAAGCTCGATCTCCGTGCAGGTATCATCGGGTTCGTGTGCACGGGAGGATGTGGAGAAGGCGGCGTTTCGCACTCATCGCGGCCGCCGAATTTACGGTCATGCGTTTCGGACTGTCAATGCTCCGTCAACATTCGGCTAATGAATCGTCCTCAAGAACTTCTGGCGCAAGTGCGTCTTGGTGTTCTTGACGACATCCTCGTGTCTGACTCGTCATGGGCCGGAGCACCTCCAGCGACTCCAGCGGTCTTTGTCGATCCTGCGCGACCATGTTGCACCTCAAGAGGTCAAGTGCACCTTTCTTTGAACCACGGGTACAATACCTCGGTCATGTTATTTCACGGGATGGAGTGGCCATGGACATGTGTCAAGGTGGAGGTCGATGGCAAATTCGTGGCGGTGGCGCTCGGACGCGAGGTCTCCGCGGGTTCCTCGGCCTCGCGGGGTATTACCGGCGCTTCATCCAAGATTATGGTGCGTCGGCGCCCGCGTGACCGGCTTGGCTGCGCGGAAGAATGCCTTCTGTGGTCGCCCGAGGCTGAAGCAGCGATGTCAGGAGTTGAAGAAGGCGCTTGCTACAGCACGGTCTTGCACCTCCCCGACCGACAAAGAGTTCTTTGTTGACTGTGTGATGCGTCGGGTCGGGCCGGGGCTGTTCTTCATCAAGACGGCGGCCCTATTGCGTTCTTCGGTAGGCCATTTGCGGTGCGCCACACGAAGGTCGGCCGCTTATGGCGGGAGCTCATCGGCCTTGCTTTCGGGCCGTCCGCCATTGGCGGCCTTATCTTTTAGGGGCGGCCGTCATTTCGTCGTCGCCTGCGGACCACCACGCCTTGAAGTTTCTCCTCGACCGCCGGCATCTCACGATCCCCGGAATCACCGGATAAGTAAGTTGATTGGCTATGATTTTGGGGTGAGTACCGACACTGGCGCGCTGAGCGTTGTCGCCGACGCCTTTGTCTCGACGCGACGGCGGCGGCGCCTGGCTGGAGCTGTTGCCGGGGCGGCACCAGCCCTGGCGGCCATCTCGAGCCGACCTTCCTATTTGTTCGATGAGCTGCGCTGAGATTGCAACGCCGCAGCGCTTCTTGGACGCCCGGGGCCAGCGGCAGCAGCGAGACGCAGCGTGGCGGGGACTGGGCCGGTGCACGATGGCCTCCTCCTCTACAAGGGCCGGGTCTTTGTACCGACCACCTCGGCTGTCTTTGAAGATGTGCTTCAGCTGGCACACACCGGTGGCCACGAAGGCATTCAGCGGACACTACAGCGGCTGCGCGCGAATTCTACATCGAGCATGACCGCCCGGCGTCGTCCACGACTCACGTCGGCGCTTGTTCCACGCGGCGGAATAAGGCGGCGGCCATGCACCCGCGGGTCTCCTTCAGCCCTTGCGGTGCCATCCAGCGGGTGTGGGCTGATATAGCCATGGACTTCATCGAAGCCCTGCCCGGCGTCCACGGCAAAGCGTCATCCTCACGTCGTCGACCGATTCTCGAAGTTTGCCCACTTCATTCCGTTGGGCCATCCTTATACGGCCGTCCGTCGCTCGGGCCTTCTTCCGGAGATTGTTCGCCTCCATGGGTTTCGGAGTCTATCGTCGGTGGCCGGGATCCGGTGTTCACCGACCCGCGTCACGGCGTGACTTGTTCGCCAGGCGGTGTTCAGCTACGCATGAGCTCGGCCTTTCACCCATGAGCCCGGACGGGCAATCTGAGGCGATGAACAAGACCATCGCGATGTACCTCATTTGCCTCGCGGAGATCGGCGGCGTGGTGGCTGGATTGGCTTCCTTGGGCGAGGTTACGCTACAACACGGCCTATCACACAGCCAGCCTGCGAGCAACGCCGTTCGAGGTGGTCTATGGCGGGGAGCGCGGGCTTCTGCCTTACTCTCAAAGGCGGCCCGGACTGACACGGTGGGCGCTATGCTCGTCAATCGTGGACGAGTTTCTTGCTGAGGTGCGTGGCGGCTCTTGCGAGGTGCGGGGAGCATGCTCGTCGCTTCTACAGCGCCAAGCACCGCGACCTGGAGTTTGCCGTAGGCGATTGGGTGCTGCTGCGCGTATGCTGCGACACCTGCGCAGTCCGTCAGTCCTGGCAGCAAGGGAAGCTTGGCCCCAAGTTTGCTGGGCCATTTCAGGTTCTGGGCGTGTGGGCGAGGTTGCTTACCGCCTACAGCTGCGGACAGCGCCAAGATTCATGATGTCTTCCGCGTTGGTGTCCTCAAGCCGTTCAAGGGTCCTCCTCCGTCGTCGCCACCAGCGTTGCCACCTCTACGCCACGGCCGTCCTTTGCTCCAGCGGAGCGGGTGCCGTGCGGCGCCTCAGCAGGGGCGAGTGGCATGTGCTGATCCAGTGGGCAGATTATCCAGCCTCGAGAGGCCACTTGGGAGCCGGTGACCAGTTTCACGGAGGCTTACCGGAGTTCCAGCTCGAGGGCGAGCTGTTTCGAGAAAAGGGAGGGAGAGATGTTATATGCGGCAACACTTACCAGAGGAAGAAGAAGGTTAAGCCATCTAGTGGCTGAGTCGCTGGTTTCAGGTTGAGTCCGGTTCAGGAAGGACCAGCCTAGTCGGCTGGAGTAGTTTAGTTGGAGTTGGAGTCTTAGTCGGTAATCTAGGGAGTCTGTTAGAGTTTGTTAGCCATATCTTTGGAGTTGGTTGGAGAGTCCATCTTGTAAACACTATAAGAGTTTGATTCGGTTAATGAGAAGGGGTTAGCCCAGGATTGAGATATACTTATCTCCCTTGGGCGCCTGGCGCCTCCTGCCTCCTGTTCCTTCGTCCAGCAACTCTCGCGAGCAGCCACGGCTCCCTGCCGCCGCAGCAAAGCGAGATCGACCCCTTCCTCCTTACTCACCTCCCTACTTCTTGCGCAGCAAAGCTCGACGCCGTAACACATTCTATCACCATAAAGTCAAGCCAAGCATTGACTATTTTGCATACATACATTGTTAAGAAACATCAGTTTCCATTTGGATTGGTCTCAACCTAAGAACGGTTTGGCTAATAGGGTTCAATTCTAGGCGCTGAGGTTACTGTCGGGAAGAAGATCATATAATACCCAAGTAATCGAAGTAGAAGACACTTCGGAGAATCATGCAAAAATTGAGAGTGGTGGCCTTCTTAAGCCACATCTGTTTTTCTTGACAATACCTCAGGTATGTGCTTTGGTTTCCCCAGTGCCTTGTTTTTGATTATTGGAAGTGCTGTCATGCTTTGCTGATTTGCTGCTTCTCTCATTCATCAAGGTTGAGGGAGGAGCAGATATTTGTGCTACATTTCGATGGTCTCAGAAGTTACTATATGACAATGGGTGTTTCTCTGTTGAAATACCTTTCCGTTTTCCATACTTTGTCAACCCATTACCAAAAGTGTTTATGAAGAGTGAAAAATTCAGTTGACTGTGAACAGTGGTTTCAGTAAAGAGGTTTTGTTGCAAGGAACAAGCCACCCGTTGAAGGTGATCTAATTTTATTAACTGTCCTGGCGTGCATTTGGAGCATTAGTAACTCTGCATAGGTTTGATCTTCTGGATTTTTATTTTCATTTCAGGAAAAGAGTAGGCAAGGAGATAAATTGTTTTTCCATCATGAAGCCATTGTTGAGAATTGGTCGAGCAAAGATTTCAATTTTTCATACAGTGTGAGTTTTTTCTGCAATGATGTTCCCTCCAGGCTGATGCTGAACTATCTTGCGACTCTTGCTCATCATGATATTCAACAGATAAAAATTTATAATCTTGCTGAATACTGTCCTTTGCCTAATTTAAATTTTATGTTGCTCTGTGTAGGTTTACTCAGGCGATTTGTCTGGTGGTGTGCTTGTGCAACCCGCAACATTACGTGACTATGATGAAAGAGATATGTTCTGCATTTTTCTTCTACCTGGAAGTGGCAACAGAAAGGTTAGTTGTCGCTACTTGCAACATTATCTTGATTGATATCCCTGCACTTGGAATGTTATCTATGTCAAGGTCAGGGATGTCAAGCTTATACAACTCCTTTTAAGCTGCATGGAATTTTACCTTGAGATTCTCATTCGCCTCTATTCTCCTTTTAGTACCTTTTATAGCCTTTTCGTACCTGTTTTGGTTCATCGGCTCAGGAGTTCATCATCATGATGTTGCCCCCCTTTGTATTTCAAGAAATATGCCTTCATAGTCCTTTATCTCATCCGAGCTATTTCAATAGGTATTCAGAAAATCAGCTGTGTTTATTGTTGACACAAGTGGAAGCATGCAAGGAAGGCCTCTTGAGAATGTCAAGCGTGCAGTTTCTACTGCTCTTTCAGAGCTTGTGGAAGGGGATTACTTCAACATTATAACATTTAATGATGAGCTTCACTCATTCTCTTCCTGTTTAGAGCAAGTAAATGACAAAGCAATAGCAAGTGCAACTGATTGGATGAATGCAAACTTTGTTGCTGAGGGTGGCACAGATATTATGCATCCTTTGAGTGAGGTATGGCATTTTGAACAACTTCAATTTGGATTTTTCTTATTTTGTAATCTGGAATTCCCCTGTTTTGTTATTCATACTGTTCATTTCTTCATGTAAGGCCATGGCGTTACTATCAAGTGTTCATGACACACTTCCACAAATATATCTTATTACTGATGGTTCTGTTGATGATGAGCATAACATCTGCCAAACTACAAAAACTGAGCTCACCAACAGAGGGTCTAAATCTCCCCGAATTTCTACTTTTGGGCTAGGTAACATTATTGCGACTCCAATCAAAACACAGTTTTTGTAGTACCTTAGTTTGGCACTTGGACTAAAGTTCTTGTGCTTTATTTTAACTATGGTCTTCTCATAATTTTAAGTTTTAATTCCCATGCAAACAAAAACTATGCATAATTTAATAGGATTGCTAACTCTGTGATTGGTAGCTATTATGAATCAAGCTATGTTTTTCTCTTTGCTTGTGCGTTTTGTCAAATTATGTTTTAGATATCACATGTTTTCTATTTTTTTCTGATGTTGTAACTTGAACATGTTAGGATCGTATTGCAACCACTATTTCCTGCGCATGTTAGCTTCAATTGGCAAGGGACATTATGATGCTGCACTTGAGACAGGTACCTGTGGTTCTTGTCTTTGCATTATGATCTGGCTTCATGTACCTTTCATATTATCGTTCATTGGTAATGAGTAATTGATATGGTATGACCTCATGATTCCATTGTTTGCTGATGTATTGCAAATATAAGAATAAGATGTAATCAGTTCTAGCTGTGGTTATATATGCATTTTATCCAATTTCCTAAATGTCCTTGACATGGACAAAAAAATTATTGAACCTTCTTGTTTTGTATTCTGGGTCTTCAGAGCTAGCAAGTTTTTTTTTTTTTTTTTGTTCTCATTTGTTCTGTTCACTTTTGCTCTAGTTTTTACATGTGACAAGGTCTATGTTTTATTATGTGTACATTATCGTTTAAAGTTCAATAAACGAATTTAATATGTCAGAAATCACCACTATGATTGCTATATGTATGCATTGGACTAGTAAATATATAAATATATATGGTTTTAACCATTTTTCTTTACTGAATCTGTTATCCAGCATCAATCGAAAACCGGATTCTTAAGTGGTTCAGAAGAGCATCAAGTACAATTGTGGCAAATATCTCCATTGATGCTATGACACATCTTGATGAATTCGAAGTGAGTTTGTGCATGATTGATTAGTAATTATACATTTATACTTTTGTTATTTTATTTTAAATGCTTGTGACAGTACATCATCATGAAAATGTACTGTCAATAAAGATGTAGATGTGTGGAGATGCAGATGTATCGACTAAAAATGTACTGTATAATCCATGATAAGTTTTTCATTGACTACTCTGTTTGTCAATAAAGAAACTAACATTGTTTTAGGCTGGGTTGATGGCTAGTCAAGATTCTGCATGTTTTATCTAGAACACGCAAAGGGAGCTGTGTGTCATTGTATTAAGAAGATTCTGCAAGTTTTGCTGGAAAAGTACCGGTTTGGTTGTCTAATTGGCGTTCTTTTTATTTTTTAGGTGGATTCTGAGTACATTCCAGACCTTTCAGCAAACTCTCCTTTGTGTGTATCTGGAAAATACCAAGGGAAATTCCCAGACACTGTTATAGCTAAAGGTTACTTAGCTGACATGAAGGAAATCTCGATTGAACTGAAGGTCCAACAACTAAAGGAAATACCTCTTGATAAAGTAAGATGCTGAAGCTATTATTTTTGTACGTTATGCTTGTAACTTCTCTACTTGAGTTTTGACTTGGAGCAAAACTACAACATGATAATACAGCCTTCTTGATCAATCAAAGTTTGGGTAGCCAAATAATGTAACACACAAGTACTCTTGAGAAAGAGTTTATACAAAATTACATGTTCTTCTGGACAGTGGAAATACCTATATTAAAACTCTGTCTTTGAAAGTTTCACTTGGTGGGACTGGTTTTATTTATGTTGTCTGGAATACGTAATCATTAAGAAGTTTAGTTTTAAACTTTTGTGAAAAAAAAGTGTGTTATTATTGCGGACATTTTCCTGGAAGCTGTGCTTTTGAGATAGTTTGGTAAAAATATGTATAGTGCAGTTGAGATAGCTTGGTAAAAATGTGTAGCTTTCAAAAGAAAATATTCATTAAGGATCTTTTGTATCATTTTCAGGTATTGGTGACACAACAGATTAATCTTATGACAGCAAAGGCATGGCTTTCTGCAGACAAACAGCTGGAGAGAAAGGTGGGGTATTTGGTCAGACAAATGATTGCACTAGGGTGTGTTTAGTTTATGGCCAGTTCAAGCAAATATTTGGTCGTACCAAGGAAACTTGGCCTTTGTTTGGTTGGATGTCAAAGTTTTGGTGGCCAGCCAAGCCAAATTCTGTCCGACAAAAAAGAAAATCGATAGGGAGTGATTGGTTTCACGGATATGGCTCGGCTTGGCGGTGGAGTTGGCTGGCTGGCTGGCTATCTAACTGGGCCAGGTCCGGCGATGCAAAATGGCCCAACGAGCCTGGCTGTGGAAAGCGAAACCCATTTTTGTTTCTGATGAGCCTGGCTCAGCTGGTGCCGCGTGGCCTCTATTTTCTACATGACCTGTTGAGTTTTGGGTGCATCCAAAGCATCTCCTATGGGTTGTCTCTACCAAAGGGGTAACCAAATGTCCATCGTTTGCATGGATTGGGCCTGGTTGGAGATAGCCTGGCTGGCTGGGACGAACCAGGCTTAGATTCTCAATGAACCAATCACACCCATAGTGAACTCGGGTGGCCAAATGGCATTCCCAATTTTGGCTAGCCAATTTTTGGCTTAGCCGCACAAAAAAAAAGACAAATTTTGACAGGCCAATGCATGGCCTTTTCTTTTTCTTTGCCTGCAGCACCCTAGATTTTTCCCGGACAAATTTTGGCTTTTACAATTGTCTGTTGCCCTAGACCCAAAATTGGATCTCAGTGTTACGGTGTAAATTGAAGGGAAAAGTAATAGAACTCAAAATGCACTGCTATTTACTGTGAGAAACTATAAATAAACAAGTTTGTTCAACTTCACTCTGATTTGCCGAAGACTTTTAGAAATGCTTTTGAAAAGAACACACCACAAACACAGCAAAACACCCTCCAACTAACCTTTATAGCGAGTAGTTTATTTTTTTTCTGTGTTCTTCTCTTGCACATCTTTGAATAACAAGGGATTCTTCTCAATCTTGCAGGTGATTAAATTAAGCATACAAAATGGTGTTCCATCAGAGTACACAGATATGATCTTACTTCAAACAAATCTGGATAAAGTAGATGGAACACAAAAGGTGTGTCCAACATTCTATTCTTCCATGATATTCATACTGTTTTAGTGTAGGGCTTTCATAAAATAGGTTTTGATCACTTATGTTCCTTTTCCAAATATAAATCAGTTAAAAGTGGGTCTTTTCATATGTGGAGGCTATAATTATAGCTCATAACTGTTTACTGTTGGCCCCGTTGGCTGCAATTATAAATAGTTTGATGTGAAAGGACTTCTTGCTGAGCCTTGTGTACTTGAACAGGTCAAGCAAAAACTAAAAGGACAGAAAGGCAGAGATGAGCAACGGACCCTGCTTCATGGCCTGAAACTGGGATTTGGTAACAAAGACGCTACAAGGGAAAATCTCATCACAGCATTTGGGGAATTGAATCCAGCAGAAAAACTTGTGATGCTCCAGAAGAGAAAGGGCTGTTGCAGCGGCGTCGCCGACTGCCTCTGCTGCATGTGCTGCATCAATGCGTGCAACAGGATGAACGACCAGTGCGCCATTCTGATGGCACAGATCTGCGCGGCTCTAGCGTGCCTTGGCTGCTACGAGTGCTGTTCGGAGGTGTGCTGTGGAGGGTCGGAGTCGTAGTAGTGGGCGTTGTGTTTTGTATATTGTATGGAAGATTGGAGATTTGGAGTGTACATAATAGAGTTCGCGGAAGCCGAGTTGTGGGGCAAGGAATGAAATATACAATATATCAGCTTAGGTCGACGATCGGTCTTGGTTGTACATTGTCTCCTTCCAAACGTTCTAATTTGCTCTTGTTACGTGCAATGCAAAAGGGGATGACACGCTCGTCGAGTAGTCTTGTTTCTGTATATGGCTGTTCAGTGCTGGGTGTTCGTGAGGCTGTTTGATTCCTAGTCACGGCAAGCCACGCTGCTGGTGCTACCCGGCGTAAAAAATATGTTCTAGTAAACGCAAGGCGGAATAGTCATTTTGGCCCCTAAACTATCACTTAAGGCTCAAATTGGTCCGCGAACTTTCAAAACGGCCAATTTGACCCTCGATCTTCTTCGGTTTTCAGACTCAATCACGTCCTTGCTCATGGATTGTTGGACACGTGGACAGGTGAAGATGCGAAATGACTCTGCTGCCCCTCCTAATTCCTTTACTAAGCCACCAGTTCATGGTGTTGTTTTGCTCCGTTCTTTCTTTCTGCTCGTCCTATCTCTCTGTTCTCCATGGCGGCTGTACAACTAGGTTAGGGTCCATTGTGTAACATCTGGTTTGCGGCAAATGGAATGAATGCAGAAACAATTTTTTGGCAAATTGTTCACATTTGTCATGTCAGATGTCCTCAAACAAATGTAGCATGTCTCATGGTTCTGACATAATAAATGATACAAAAGCATTCATGCCTGTCATCAAAAACAGTAAGGAATGAATATACTGCAATAAGGGAAAATATTAAAATAAGTTAGCATCATTTGTTGTTCGTAAGTCCTCGAGTTGTGACCGTAATTTTTGCAGCGGCCACATCTAATTTTAGTACCCACTTTTGATGCCTTGGTTCCTGAGAGATACAACGAGAACGAGCAGAAAGAAAGAACAGAGCAAAACGCCGTGATCTGGTGGCTTGGTAAAGGAATTAGGAGGGGCAGCAGAGTCATTTTGTATCTTCACATGTCCACGTGTCCAGCAATCCATGAGCAAGGACGGGATTAAGTCCGAAACCAAAAGATTGAGGGCCAAATTGGTCGTTTTGAAAGTTCAAGGGCCAATTTGAGCCTTGGGTGATAGTTTGGGGGCCAAAATGGTTATTTCGCCTAAACGCAATGACTGACATAATTTAGAGACAAACCAAACAGCGGCGATATTCTGATCTGTGGCGTCCAACAAAACACGCCCGATGATTTAGTTTGGCAACTGGGGACTAGACGTATCTCCTGAATGTCATGCTGAACATCCTCTGATCAGGAGGGTCGCTCGGAAAACTGCAAAGCCTGTCTACAGAGAAGTGCAAGTTGCCTTGTCAAATACTAGTAGAATGCAGTTGAAGTACATGCCAGGGATCAAATACTAGTAGAATGCCGTTGAAGTACATGCCAGGGAAAAAAAAAGCTCCATAATTGTGGCCAAATGGCCTTAAATATACTTGTATACTATAAAGAAAGAGTGGATGCCCATGCACATGCAGGCTGCTGCACCTGCATCCTATGCTACCTCTGGGACTGGGATCTCGGCCTTCGCGGTCACCGTGCAGCCAATGGGAGTCCTCGTCCGTGCGATGCGAGAGCCGGGACAAGTGTCACGACAGCGTGCACGGCCAGGGCTCGCTGTGTCGGGCTGACACCTGTTTGTTAATGACCGGTTCCTCCCCGCCTAAGCACCCGGATTAACTAGTCCCGGGTGCGATTAGATTAGTCGTCCCTTACTCCCCACGAGACGAGGCGCCTGATTGCCGGGGAGCGATGGTCTCTCTCATCTCATGGGCCGCGCCCGCGCGCGACCCCCGACGGCCGCCGGAGGAGGGAAATGATGATGCAATACAATAGGGGCCGAATGGCTGGGTGCGCGCGAGCCCACGTCGGCGCGCCGGGATTTGGCTCCAACGGACCACGTCGGCGAAGGCCATTGGCTGCCGCGCACAGGACTTTCCTCTGCTTTGACAATGGAGGCGCACAGGGCACCTGGGTGGGATCCGGCTGTAGCATTGGGCGCCGGGGTCGTCGGTGCGTGCTTTGGAGTAGTAGAGCACGAATGACAACGGCAAGTTCGCAGCTACTCTGCCTAGTACACAACTGTACATCGTTACCGTGGGAACATCCATCAGCAGGTACCGAGACGCGATACACAGCAGTGTCGTTGGCATTACAGCTGCAAAAAGCCACCACGAGGGATGGCAGGCATATTAACATATGTAACAAGCTTCACTGCATCATAAAGTCGTTTAGAACATGATCGTGCATACCAAGAAGTATGCTATAATTCTTTATGTAAAATAAATGCTCTAATTAATGTTCATGATTTGCCATGCCAGATGTAAGAAACTCTCACATTGATCTCAGAACCAGAAAAGAGGCGCTATGAACTTTCTTTCTTGGTCAGTTTCAATGGAGGTTTCACAGGCGTAACTCTCTTGACATGAATACCAACTATCTCTGAGTCATGAAATTAAATATCTATAAAATCAAAGAATAAAACTCTCCATTGAGAATAGGAGTTTTATCTAAGTTTCATTTCATTTTATATGACATTGAAGTCTTGTAAACAACGTAATGAAACTCACCATTGAGACTGACCTTATTGATGAGACAATTAAAAAAATCGTGTTGTAATATAATACCGACATATTTTCTACTTCACTCAAGTAGTAAAATTTCTCAACTAATTAACAACCCAATGTAGGAACGTAACTGGATGCAATTTGGCCACTACCATCAATCTATCTAGCCCTGGGTTTAGGCTCTCTAACCCTATTTAATTCAGGGGGGAGGGGACCCTGGTTGCATCCAAAGCCACTCCACTCTCTTTTCTTTCACTGCATGCTTAGCTGCCCTCTCTCTGTGCCCTGCAAACCAACCTCCTAATGAGTATGTAGTGGATGCATATATAGCCAAGTCGGCGGCGTCCTGCCTGACCAATCAGAGGACACCTTGAAAACCCTGGAACTGATCGAGCTTCTGTTGCCTCCCAGCCGCTAGATCTTGCAGACGGTCACACTCTGTTCTGCTCGGATATTCATCACAGCACAGGGTACCTGCTAATCCTTAGCACTACGTACAAGACATGGGGGTAAATTCTGCTGAAATCTAGCTCTTAGTTTTCATCCACTGACAGATATTCTTCCATGTGTTTTTTTCTATCTAGTAGTGTGCGTGGTTAAGTTTGCATTATCTGCACTCTGCAGATCATTAACTGGATGCAGAATCGCTTCAATGGTAAACACGAGAAGAGGCGATCCGAGGCCGCCATTAGCTCAGCCTCAGCTCGCGGTGAGTGTCCTTCGTGCTACGGTGGTTGCTCACGAACTGGCCGCTCTTGCATTGTGTTGCATGCTGACGCTGCATTTCGACGTCAGAAAGCTGCCGCCAAGACCACGCTCGCGAGGACAAGATCCCCAACGACTGGCCGCCACAGGAGGGTCTCCTCTCGATCGGGACACTGGGCGACGACCCACCGCCGGCGGCGGGGGATGGAGGTGGAGGCCCGCCCCGCGCGTCCCAGGCCGACGTGCTGGACTTCACCATCGAGGAGGTGAAGAAGCTACAGGACGCGCTGAACAAGCTGCTCCGGCGTGCCAAGTCCAAGTCCAGCTCCTCCCGCGGGTCCTGCGCCACCGACGAGGACCGCGCCAGCCAGCTGCCGCTCGACAGGTTCCTCAACTGCCCCTCCAGCCTCGAGGTCGACCGGAGGATCTCCCTGAGGCACGCCGCGGGCGACGGTGGCGGCGAGAACGGCGAGTTCTCGCCGGACACGCAGATCATACTCAGCAAGGCTAGGGATCTCCTCGTCAACAGCAACGGCGCCACCATCAAGAAGAAGTCGTTCAAGTTCCTCCTCAAGAAGATGCTCGTCTGCCATGGCGGCTTCGCCCCTTCACCGAGCTTGAAGGATCCAGTTGAATCGAGGATGGAGAAGGTACGTACCTGTGTTATATATTAGCAACGCATGCACATGAAATATATATGTCTGAGTTCGTGTCTTGTCAGACAAAGTTTAAAGGCTAATATATATGCTTCTCTCCTGTTTTCACACACAGTTGTTCAGATCGATGCTTCAGAAGAAGATGAATGCTCGCCCGAGCAATGCTGCAGCGTCATCCAGGAAGTACTACCTCGAAGACAAACCGAGTGGGAGGAGGATGCTACAGGATGGGCGTCATGATGAAGAGGATGATGAAAAGGGTTCTGACAGAATCAAGTGGGATAAAACTGATACTGACTGTAAGAACATATATGCTCCCTTTCCACAACGCTATGCACACGGTTAAATAACAATTGATGCATATGCATAAACCTTTTGCAGTCATTGTTCTGGAGATCTAGATCAAGAGTCTCGAGTTGAAGGCCATTGTGATATCAATTGTGTGGTAAGCTACATTAAAACTCTGCAGTTAAAAGTATAAATTGCCTGGAAAAGTTGTATGATATACGATGACATTTTTTGTTGGTAAGTTCACTATTGCTGGTGCTAAAATTTTGGTGGTTTGATCTTTCGCAGTGTATGATCTGGTGATGATGGCCTTGTCACAGAGGACAAATCCCATTAAAATAGTGCTGACAATAATCCCTATTTAGGGAATATAATGATCAGTTGAACGGCGAATCGATCACAGGACGGGATATATACCTAATGCACCAGGGTAATATACTGAATGAAGATCACAATTCACACGTACGTTTGGCAGGCTTGTTCAAGCACCACAATGGAGGAGCACTTCATTGGAAGAATTCTCAGCTTTGTAATTTCCTTTTTCCATCTCATCTTTAGATGCCAGATGTGTTAATGTTCCATATATATACACTATATATCGATCCTACGTATTGTAGTTCTTTCTCATCCTGTGTGGTTTGAGAAGTAATTTCAATTAGTGAATGAACGTAACCCTGATGATAAATTCTTATTCAATTGTGACCCCATCTCAAGAACATGGCATTCCTCATGAAGCATATGATTGCGTGTATATATACCCGGAGTACTGAGTGTTCAGAAGTAGCATTCCAAGTTGGGTGCTTGGAACATGCTCATTGCCGAAACCGGAAAGCTAGGCTGGACCTGAAAATACATCCGAAATCTCCATTGGCTGTCAGGATCAGAGGCAGCTCCCCGGCACATTTGTGTGTGTTCGTGCCCAGTTGTGGGAAAAAAGGTGCCAAGGAGTGAGTGCCAAGCAACAGCGTACACCTTTGGCAGATGCCGATGTGTGCCACTGAATATATATGTGCTGCTCACTACTCACTGTAATCATATGTATATCTGTAGATATTTCTAGGCTTGCAGATACAATACAGTAGTAGTAGATTTGTAGTAATAGAGTAGTAGATAGATATAATATGATGGTGGCAATACTTCTAACTTTGACAGAGGGTTCGTTTGGGAGTGCTCCGCAGAGCGGATTCTCATGGAGAACATTTTTCAGTGAGAAATCATTCTCTAGGAATTCTGTGAATTAATTCTCTTAAATGAACTAAGAGGCTAACGGCTAGAAAAGGTAGCTTCTTCTGATTCTGTTAAGTAATTCTTCATCCTGATTTTGAGAATTTATGCTAAAGAATCAAGAGAATTACTTTCAGCCACATGATCACTTCCCTAGAAAATTAGGAGCACAACTCTGCCAAATGGACCCATAATCACTTCCCTAATGACATCTGGTCTTTGTTAGTTATGGAAGGATCCTAGGGATCCACAAGATAAAAAGGTTTCCATCGAAAGCTAGAAGACCTATTGTTTAGTTGAGCTGAAAGCTCATGCATTTCTCTTCTCCCTGGCTGGCTGGCTGGCTAGGGACCGGAAGAATGTTTGGGCAGGGTATAGAGATCTATATCATATTCAACCTTGGTGGCTGCATGGATGGATGGATCGATGCATAAAACTATCGAAAAATGGTCGAATCGTGGTGTTCTAGGAGAGCCCAGAAGCTGCCGCGATGTGGTCCTGAACTGCGTGTTGATTTTGGTTAAAAAATGAATGGCTAGCTAGTACACAGAGTACCCCCTTCTTTTCGCTTGTATTGTTTTCTGAATGTGAAAGTCAACTCTGAATGTGTACTGGTATCTTCGGTGAATGGGCGTGATATTCAGATAAGATTATCACCCTGGGAACTAGAGGACCCATTTGGATTTGGGAATTCGGATGTCGGGCTGAGAATGGCATGCTCAAGATTTTGGAGAGGATCTGGATCTGCTGGAGCGAGTTCTTTTGTGCTGATTTGGTCCTAAGAATGTTTACTCATGAAGTTGAATCAGTTTTTAGGCGTAGGTTAATCGTAATAATGTTTCCTCGTGAATTTGAATTAGTTTTTAGATGTGGCTTCTAATTAATACACAAGGTAGTTCGAGTATAACAATATATCTAAACCATTTGATGCGTTCGTGGGTTTCCAACTACTAAATACATAGCCTTCATTGCCTCAAACTGAAAGGATGAATCGAGCAATATCCACGGTGAATCAGCGAGATAACCAAATGAGATCTCACAGCTACCAAGTGAGATCGCGCAGCTATATCGCTATGGGAACTAGGAACATGTTTGGATCTTAAGCGGCCATGTTCCGCGAACGGAAACGTGCGAAAATTTGAAACGGAGAGATGACACTTTTAGCTCAAGCTGAGGTTGAGACTGAGTCCCAGCACCGCACCAGAGCTACCGCAGCCAAGCAGCTGATGCCACAAGACGAGGTGCTTACATCTCTTACTCCGTCATGGAACATGGAAACTCTTGCTGGCTGTTGGGTTGCAGTTAAGGTTACGGCAGGGTAGACGAACATGTCAGCAACAGCTCCGCCACGAGCGATACCACCTCGACCATGGCAGTATGCTTCCGATCACACAAAGCCCAGAAGCACTGACACAACCTAGACATCCAAGTATCCAACCAAAACCAAAACCACCCCAGGCCCAGCCGACGTGCAAAAATAAAATGAACAAAGAACAGTAGTAATAGAAATTCCCCAACACGGTGTTTCAAATTAAAGCAAATTAAGTCTGGTACTGGTACATTCGACTCGACTAGGATCCAAAAACCTCACGGCAATACCACTAGCCACACAAAGCAGACACAGGACTATGTATGGATAAATTAGGCTGGTGCATTTCCCAGCCACAACCATCGCCAGCGCCTCTAGCAAATTTCTGCAGCACAAAAGGATTGATCAAAAGTTCATACTGACAAGCAGAAAAGTTATGTTAACCTTGGGTAATGATTGAAAACTGGACAGGACAATATTATGGGTAGGTTATTAAAGCAACATCCTAGTAATGCTAATGCTACTGCAGCTGTGAGGATGACGTGCTGGATGAGGATGACTTACAGATCTTGTTGAAGGCGACAATGTCGCAGCTCTGGACGTACTCGTTGATTGGCTCTTCGCAGAGATGTTCCTCAACAAGAGTGTCGACAGAGACGAGGTCATCAACAATGGTCATCATGATTTGCAGCTTCTTGATGCCATACCCAACTGGGACAAGCTTGGCTGCAAAGGGCAGAAAATGTTCACATAAGAAACATAGCTAAATGGTATGACAAGTGTAAGATTAAGCTAAATTTTGTTGCAAACTGAGGTAACATACATGCACCCCAGAGCAGTCCTTCCATCTTGACACTCCTAACAGCTTCCTCGAGCTTGACCATGTCAGTTTCATCGTCCCATGGCTTCACATCAAGTAAAACCGACGACTTCCCAGCTGACAAGATATGGAAAAGGTTAGATAAGTGCTTTAAAGTTTTTGGGTATGAAAAACAGAAAACATATGCACGTCAACATACATTCTTTCTTCTTGCCAGAAGCCTTGGCAGCCGCACGCACACCTCCTCAGCCGCCTTCTTCTCCTCTTCAGTTTCCTCACCAAAGAGGTCAACATCATCATCATCGTCCTCGTCAGCAGCTGGGGCCTGCGGTTATTAGAAAACACACTTCAATGACTGAAACGAGTGACTCAGAAGTCCATACTTCTGGTATCAAACTACATGGTTGATAACTTTAGAAAACAATAACGATTCAAACCAGCGAACAGCACAAACTATGTGATCATATAAAACTACTAACAGATTTATGCCAAATAATCACAAATTAGCATGGCACCAAAATTCATTTATAGTTTTCAGCAAAAAAAAAAAAAAAAAAAAAAAGGAGTTAAGAATACCTCAGCAACATCAGTAGTAGAGGCTGAAGGAACTGCTGATGACTCAACCTTGACGCCTAGGCCCTCTGCAGTAACTCCACTGAAATTGTATGGATTATTAGCACACTCACACACACTGCTTACAGGATACCTAATATCAAATATATTAGGGCATACCTCAGCCTCAGGAGTGCATCAATGTGAGTAAACCACCTTGCTACATTGATATACTTGGATGAGGGAGCAGCCGAAAATGAAGAGTAGACAGCCAGGTCATCCTTGGAAGCTTGGTAGCTGGAGACAGATTAACGCAGCATAAGTTGAGTACAAACAGTGGCGGAGCTCGTCAATTTTCAAGCCTAGGGCCACCGTCAAATCATGTGTACCACTCATACCAGATCAAAATACCGATCACACTGGATCTAATACCGATAAATGACAAAATTAGCTCATGAATACGTAATTTTAGATGATACAGTATCACAATTCTAATTTAAATCCACAACGTAATACATGGAAATATGAAAGTGATTAAACAAATACCTAACTAATGTTTGTGTAATTTGGCATGGGAGCAGGAGAAAAAGGATTTTAATGTCTAGAATACTTTATTTCATTTGTGCGACTTGACACAAAAAAAATGGCATAATTAAATCAATTAATCATTCTGCCGCATGCTTGGTAAGGAATATATAGTTCGGTACCGGTAATTTAGATTTGAGAATGAGAATGGGAAATTACGGATATAGTCCAATACCAAAATTCCAAAAACTCAGCAGGTACTGTACAAAGGTTATAACCGTTGTGCAAACAGAGTAGCTCGAATCAAATACCCAGTGATGTAGCTGCGAGTGAGAAGGAACTCATCAAGCTTTTTCAGTCCTGCCTCAGAGTTGAGGTTTGCAAAAGAAACTGCCATCTCCCTTCAAGTGATCTGATGGCACATGAGGGAACAACTTGAAATTGAATCATGACAACAGTTAAACAAGCATTCAATGAACAGAGAATAATGATGCACTATAGTACTGGACATACCTGGTGGTCGCTCTTCGCCGGAGCCGGGAGGATCGGAGAGGGAGATGGCTGGCGGCGGCTGGCACTTGGGATGAGAAAAGGAGGCTGGAGGCTCGCTGTTAGGGTTTATAAGCTGACTGCAGTTGGGCCTTTAATGGGCCAACGGCCGGCCGGCCGGCAGGCAGGCTCCCAACAAACCGCTTGCTCAACTACAGATCCGACGAACCGAGCCCACTAAAACGGAGCCCAACGGACCAACATATATATTGGTGTTTTCTTATTGTTTTATATTGTCTGTTATTTTCTCATTTTGTTTTATTTCCTTGCTTATTTTTACTTCTTTCATTTTTATATTTCTGTGTTTAATTTAAGTAATTGTTTATATTTAGTTAATTTTTATTTTCCTATTTTTACTATTTTATTTATATATATTGCATTATATTATGTATATTTTAGCTTTTCAAGTTTTTTTCTCTTTAAATTTTACATTAATTTATTGTTTTTTACTTTCATGTTTGAACTTTTATTTTATATATATTCAATACAGACATATATTCATGTTGTATACCTGCGATGTTTGATGATATTTTTGTTTATTCACTATAGTAGTAACATGTTACATGTTGTATTATGGGATGTTTACATAGTGTAGAAGGGATGTTCTCGAGTGTATCTTTTCTTATCATTATAGTGTGCAACATTTTACAACAACAACATAGCCTTTAGTCCCAAGCTAATTGGGGTAGGGTAGAGATAAAACACATATATATGAAACAGTATAAAAGTGTGCAACATTTTGTGGTATATTTTTAGGTAGGTTGTTTGAGTAGTATATCCATGTGATGTACTTTTCTACTTTCCTCTGTTACATTGCCTTTTTTTTGTTTTATTATCTTCATTTTTCATATGTTTTGCTCTACTTTTTATCATGTGATTTTCAATGGTATATTTTAAATTTTTTTTTTAATACTATAATAGAGATGCATATTATAAAATATTATATTATAGAATATAAATTTAGTTTCCTAAATTCTAGAATATTATTTTGCTTCAAAGTGTGTTTTGGTGGACTGATTGACAATACGATTAAGGGCATATTTGGAACACTGAAATCATGCAGAATTTCACATGAGTGAGTTCAATTCTATAGGAAAAATGCAGCATGCCAAAAGAAATCCAGCATAAACACAACTAAAGAAATTGTGTTGGGGTAGTTCCTCTAGGACTTCAACCGTACCACGAAGACACATGAGTGAGTACTTCAACAGGAGACACATACTGTAACGTGCTAAAAAGAAATCCAGCATAAACACAACTAAATAAATGGTGTTGCGGTAGTTCCTCTAGGACTATACTCCATAGAACAACACGCATTTTATTCTCATTAAAGTCTCTTTATAACCATGGCATTTCCTTAAAAAAACAAATAATAACTTTAGTGTGAGAGCAAAAGCAATCGTTAAAGTTTTTTTAGGCTAATCGTTGTGTTAGTTGTTACTGTCAATTGATGGCGCATCCAAGAGTCCGTCTAAATGAATAGTAAACCCTAAAGTACGTACACTTAACTTGATTTAGAAATTCAATTACTTTATTAAAAGTAAACAAAAGAAAAAACTTGACCTTAGATTTCTTCCACTTTCATTCTGCCCAGGATGGTTCCCATCACATCATGGCCGCCGTCGTAAATGCATGCCGATGGGTTTTTTTTTTTTAAAAAAAAAAAAAAAAACTTAACAAAGACCATGGAGTCGCAACGCAAGGCGGCACTGCCGCACTGGTAACAGTGCATCCTCTCAGACGTTGAAAATGCAATATGATATTGATATATATTATATACGATATAGCTAGATAGATAAACATAGTTAGGTCGTATGCCAAACCAAACATAACTCGGAGTTCCTTGATGAGTACCTTCTGGCTGGTTTCCTGCCGAATTCCTTGTGGTTTTCGGCCCAATTGACCAACGATGAAGCACTTGTTCTCCACCGAGTTTGGCCAAAGGCCAGAGCACTCACAAGTTTCTTTTGGCAGCACGTACTCCGTCGTATAGGCGGCATAGGCCAGAGGTTTATTAGGACTAAACTCACGCTGATGGATGAGGCTGTTCCCGCCATAATGGGGAGGGACGGCCACGTGGTCGTCCTGATAGCACGTCAAGGACCCTCAAATTCAGCTCTGCACTTGCCAAGATGCAGTGCACGCTTGTCGAGGCCACAAGCAAAGATGCTGATTATAATTAAACAAAAACTTTGTCAAAACTCACCATCTACAAGGTCTTCTCGGCGGCCAACAAGTGCTGGCGATAATCGCTCGAGGTACCAAGCGCATCTGCCACAACCCGGCCGTTTTGGTGCCTTATCGTAGGACAGGCAGATTAAAGACGAGATTACCCATCTCATTGTGTCCTCTCGCCTGTTGTTTAATAGGATGTTTGACTATGGCTTGAAGCTGGTTGGTTAATCCGGAATAAATATGTTGTTTCTCTCGTACTAAAAGGTGCCATTAAATTCATCATGACAGACATAAACTTATTTTGTCACCATAAACATAAAACATTAATAATTTTACATATATATATTTTGTTAGATTTTAGAAAATGTGTAGACAAGTTTTTGTTTAACGGATGATAGTTAATCAAGCACTGTCTTTGTCCATTTTTATTTGTTGTTTTTGCTTCCCAAGAGGTCAAGCGTACTCCCTCCGTATTGAAATAGAAGTTTTTTTTGGAAAAGGTTTGGGTCAAACATTGAGAATATAAATGGTGAATAATTTTTTAAGTCATTGAGTTTAGAAATGTGAAAATCATATAAATAGATTTGTCTTGAAAATTATTTTCATAAAAATATACATATATAACTTTTTTAATAAATATTTTTATAGAAAAAAAGAAGTCAAAGTAGTGTTTTGGAGACCGTGTCATTTGTCCTAAACTACTTCTATTTCAATATGGAGGGAGTACTCAACTTTGACCAAATATATAAGAAAAATAAATAAATATTGATGGTGCAATAATTGGTATCATTGGGTAGATTACCAAAATTATTTCTATAATAAACTTAGTTTGGAGATACAAATGTTGCTGATATTTTGTGTAAATTCAACAAATATCAGAGTGATAGGTAATAAGGGACATGGAGGGAGTATATTGTTGGTACTAGCTGGTTAAGGCATACTGTCATTTCGATAGGTTTCGTCAATTGTCGTCTATTCTACTACATTATTGATTCTTGTATTGTCAACAAAACCATGAGCAAAGCACACACTTTTATCATTTACCAAGGTCCTTACTCCTTGTTTGTAATCAAAGCGCAATATTAGGCTCCATGAGATGTTTTAAAGCATAAAGGTAGTAGCTGCTTATTTATTTTGATATCCTCATATTTAATTTGCATTTGGAAAGTTGCTTGTCATTAGCATACTTGAATCTTATATTATCAAAATAGATCGACTAGGTTGCCTCATCATTTATTAGTTTTCTATTGTGAGTATTAGACATGGAATGAATGAGATCTTCTAAAAATGGCATGAAATGAATGAGATAGATGTCTTTCTCCCATATATCTATTTTATTAATGCTATCTTATTTAGTTTTTCCTAGAGATCTATGTTTGGCTATGAGTGCTTTGAAAGCGGCGATTGATGTGAGATTTGTCTACCAAATATCCGATTGTTTTAGCCCTTGCAAACAACCAGATTTTCCATGTTCACTTACACCATCTTATAGGTAAATTTACACCATCTCTATTACTATATTTACAATGATTTCTTTGTTGTAATTTGTTCAACATCGTGATATAGTCTTGGTATTTCTATGGAATGCAAATAAATATATAAAATTTTCAAATAAATTGACAAGTTATTTCTATGGTAGTAGATATCAAAGAAATATATCACAAATTCTTCAAAAATTTCAAAACAAAATGCAAATCTTAGAGAAAGGAGGAGAACCGAGTAGAGGGGGCAAGCGCAAAGCTCCATCCTAGAGAGCGGCGGCGCGAGGTGTGGCATACTAGCGGAGATGTGAGGAGAACCAAGGACAAGGATGACCGGGAGCTTTGTCCTAGCTACGCACCAATGGCGGTGGTCTGTCCTAGGGGTGGTGTCGGTGGAGGGAGCCGGACCTGGGCCGGTGGCGGCGTGGGGAATCCTAGGGCATTGACAACGAAGGGAGTAAGCCTCGGGCGGCACCAAGGATCGGTCCGGGAGCGTCGGAGGTGGAGGGAGAACTAGAGAATGCTGACGGCGGCACGACAACGCCTTAGGCCTAGGAGCCGTGCTCACAACTCGCAACACACAGGATGATCGGGAAATAGTTGAAGAGACAACTAGAGCCAGCGATATGAGAGATCGATATGGCGAGATCCAATGGCCGAAAACCACTTATTTAGGGCTAGCAAAACATCAATTTATTCGATAGCATTTCTCTTAAATGTGTTGGACCCGTGATCGGGGGGGCTCTTGTTTGTGTTTCAATTCTAACCTACCCCCAACTTGCTTGGGATTTAAAACTTTTTTGTTGTTGTTGTAGTAGTATCTTATTTAGCTTTTGGAATGAAAAAAAACAACATACTCCCTCCGGGCTGGTATTAGAAGTCGTTTCGACACGGTCTCCAAAACACAACTTTGACCTCTTGTTATTATAAAAATATTTATGAAAATATGATATATGTATACTTTTATCAAAGTATTTTTAAGACAAATCTATTCATATAATTTTCATATTTACAAACTCAACAACTTAAAAGTTATTGATGATTTATATTCCCAATGTTTGCCCAAAACCTTGTCCAAAACGACTTCTAATACCAGGAGGGAGTATGTAGTATCCTATTGGAAAACTTGCTGATATTTCGCCTCAATCTTTTTTTGGGCTCTTTTTGTTCCTATATGCAATCTTGTTCCTACTAGTGTAAGTTATGCATATCTTAGATGTTCAATTATTTGTGGTAATATACTCCATAAATATTTTTTTCTTGCGCAACCTCGCAAGATCCATTCGTGGACCTAATAATCTACTCCATAAACAAAACCAGCACATTGTGCTTGTGCCTAACGAATACCGAAAATGACACCAATAGTGAGGGTAGATACTCTCAATGCAAAACCTTGCCGGTCAACCTGGGCTAATCTCGCTTGTCTCTCACCAATCAATGCATTTCTGCCTCATCCTGGCCTTGTTGCCTGCGTTCCTCTCTCTGTTCCCGTGGGCCGTGGCAACGGCTGCCAACGGCTTGGGCGTGGACCTAACAATTCGTCCAAGTCTCCGCTTCGGTTCTTCTTCCACTCCACTCCACTCCACTCCTGTCCTTGGGATCCCAATCCCCGCTTCGTATTTCTATTTCTATATCCTGCTCCTGCTCAGCTCAACGCGGATACTCCAGTCAAGTGCCAGTGCACCACGAGCACGCGCAGTAATTGAAGGCAGGAAGCCCGCCGCCCTGCACTCGGCCGGATGATGACGATGCCAATGGCGTCCTCGACCCTCGCCCGCCTCGTGGTGGCCGTGGCCGTGGCCTTGCTGCTCACGTCGTCCGCCCTCCTCTGCGCCGACGCGTCCGTGCACGACTACGCCGGCGAACGGTTCGCGGCCGACGGCAACGCCTTCGTCCTCCACGGCGGCAGCGAGGGCGTCTACGCCTCCGCTAAGGCCGCCGCGTTCATCCGGTACGTAATGAAACCGCGCCAGAGGATCAATTCATCGCTTCTTTGCCTTCCTTCTTGGGGAAGGGATTTGGGGGAGGAGGGATCGAGGGGATGTGGCTGTGATTCTGACTGACGGCTGACGCTGTGTGTTTTGTTTCTTGATCGGCGCGTGCAGCTTCGAGAAGGTCGCGTTCACAAGGACGCCGGAGTCGGCCGCCGCGGCCGAGGACGACGGCAACCGCACGGCCACGGTCACGGCGGTCATCTTCGAGGCCGGCGACCGCGACGCCGTCGGGAGCGAGGACGTCTCCGTCTCCGGTGGTCGCGCGCTCTGCTGCACGCCGGACATGGCCAAGCTGGGGGCGTGCACCGAGGGGACGGCGACGTACCGCGCGCGGAACGGCACCGGGTGGCCCAGGGTGCTGGCGGCCTCGTTCCTCCCGGGCACCCTCGAGGCGGCGTTCCCGGACGAGACCGTCGCCGTGGCGCGCACCGGCATGTACACCCTCCTGTTCGTCCACTGCGACGCGTCGCTCGCCGCCGCCGGCGGTGGGCAGCAGGTGGCCGCGGCGGGAAAGACCATCTGGAAGAACAGCCGTGGCTACCTCCCAGGGCGGATGGCGCCGCTGCTGCCCTTCTACGGCGCCATGTCGCTGGCGTTCGGGCGCTGGCGGCGTACTGGTTCGCGCAGTGCGCGCGGTTCTGGCGGGAGGTGGTGCCGCTCCAAAGCTGCGCCACGCTGGTGATCGCGCTGGGGATGCTGGAAGCCGCCACCTGGTACTTCGACCTCGCCGAGTTCAACGAGTCGGGCGTCCGCCCCCGCGGCGCCACGTTCTGGGCGGCCACGTCCGGCGCGCTCCGCGCCGCTGCGGCGCGCGTTCTGGTGCTGGCCGTGGCCATGGGACACGGCGTGGTGCGGCCGGCCCTCAAGGGGCTCAAGAGCGCCAGGGTGGCCGGCCTCGGCGCCGCGTTCTTCGCCGCCGCGGAGGCGCTCGGTGTCAGCGAGAACGTCGGTACCGTGAGCGACCACTCGCCGTCGCCGACGAGGAGGCTGTTCCTGCTGCTCCCTGTGGCGGTCCTCAACGCGGTGTTCGTGTACTGGATATTCAGCTCGCTGTCCAAGACGTCCAAGACGCTGAACAAGCTCAAGGCGAGGAGCGACGCTCTCTTCTGGCCGGCCATTTCGACTTGTTTTCTTGAGATTTCTTCAACATCATAAATTCAGGAACTTTTCAACAATTGTAGGCGAAACGAATGACGGCGAAGCTGGAGATGTACCGGAGGTTGAACAACGCCTTGATCATCGCGGTGGCCGTGTCACTTGGCTGGATCACATTTGAGGTAAACTCTAGTACCAAAAAAAAACCCCTTTTTTTTTTGTGTAGGCAGGAGACTGAATTCATTCAACTACTCTTGTTGTCCAGTCTCTCGCCACTCCAGAATTGTACCTTTCAGCATCTGATCTTAGCCCAACACGTCCTAGTTTGAGTTGAACATTAAACAGCCTTAGACAATCCTGTTGAACAATCAACATTGCTACTTTTTCTTTGGATCTTAGCCCACATGTTCAGTCCAAAATCGATAGCGAAACAACCATCTTTTGTGACTGATACAATCCTGATGCTTATGGTCTTTCCTTCCTAGACAGTGACAAAACTTGCGGTTACCAAACAGGTAGCCTGCCTGCCTGACCATCTGCAAATGGTTCGCTTGCATTGCAGATCCACTTCAAGTCGACGGACGAGTACAACGAGCGGTGGCGCGCGGCGTGGGTGATCCCGGCGGTGTGGCAACTCATCTCCTTCTCGCTGTTGTGCGCCGTCTGCCTCATGTGGGCGCCCTCGCAGAGCTCGACGAGGTACGCCTACCTGGAAGACGACGACGAGGGCGAGGACGAGGACCGTGACGTGGAGGACACGCGGCCGCTGATCAGGCCTGGCCCGCTGTCGTACGTGGACAACTGGGCCATCTCCGTGTCCAAGGACGCTACCACCATCATTCTGAGAACCGACTCCGGCGTGTACGCGAAAGCCGCCGGCGATGGAGGCAAGCGGGTGTAGCAGTGTAGCACCAGGTTGGCGATGATACGGATACGACTGTAAGGCGTTGCGTCAGCAAGAAACAAGAAAAAGCTTCTCTAGAAATGCCGGACTGGCAGCTGTGTCTGTGGCTCCGTTTAGCTCAGCGCGTGTAAACAACGCTGGCTAGCTGAATTTGTGCACGTTCTTTCTTTTGGCAGAGCATGGCCATTGGGTCAGAAGGCCCGTCTCAAATTTGGGTCAGGTAAGGCCCAGCAATACTTTCTTTAGCTTTGGTTGGGGTGCGCCAGGCTCGGGCAGCAGTGCAACGCCCGAGCGACACGCGAGGGCCCCAGTGGCAAGCCACTGTGGTGGACCCTCCCCACAAAAATAAATTTAATATCGAAGTGGACACATAGCCCACATATCAGATATTAAACTGATAAGAACAGATACTACACTTGATCTTAGCCAAAAGGCCGAGAAAGGTATGAGTTGCACTGGTACCCTGGGTCTCGTTTTATAGCGTTCCTCCGTCTCCGCTCTCTCAAAGCTGCCGAGTTGGGACTAAACTGAAGCGCCGCAACCGCAACCGCACAGGCACAGCGCGTGCCCGTGCTATTGCTCACTTGGGCCGTTTGGGCTCGCAATTTGGCAATCACATACGTTGCTTGCGGCCCATATTTGCTCGCCTCTTCCCAACTTGACTTCTCAACCGAGTAGCAGGAAAGCTAAGCGCCGCCGCCGCCGCCGTTCCAGCCGTCCTCCATAGTCACCTTCCGCGCACGTCGTGGGTGTAGGACAGACGGAACGGAAAATTTCCCCCGCAACGGCCGACTCGCCCGGTTAGGTCGCAACTGCGGACTCCCAGCCGTCCGCGCGATTCCGGACGCTCGCCGTCGCCGTCGCCGCCTTCCCGGCAGAGGCCAGAGGCTGCCACCCGTCCTACCCACCTCCACCTCCCCGGTCCGGCGCCTGCGCGCTTCCCGGCCACCTCCTGCAGGCCGCGGCCGGGTCTGCAGCCAGCCGGCCAGGGCACTAGGGAGGCCAGGCTCCAGCCGGCCAGCCGTGGCCAGGTGCCCACATTTCCAGGCGACAAAGTCACGAGCTCGCGGGCTCTCGGCCACCCCGCTGGCGCCGATGCCCGGCCGCCCCTTGCTCCCTTCTGCCGCTAAGAGTCAGAGTTCAAGCTTCAAGGTGAGAACAGAAAACAGAACATTACCCTATCTAGTTGTTCAATTGCAATTTTCAAATATTCAGTGAATGTCAATGTTATTAGTTCCTAATATAATATAATAAATAATAATCGCATTGCAATTTGCAATATAGGAAGGCCCTCTTCCATGCCAATTAGGCGGTGGAAAATATTTTTAGCATACGGCTGGTAAGATTTTTATTCTTCTATTATTTAGCCCCTCGCTTATCCTTTTCTAGATCCGCCACTGGCTGTGCACTGAATGTCTGTGCCAGCATAGCTTCAATTTGATTGGCTATGGAAGGCTAGGAAGCTTGTTTTGCTAAAAAAAATTAACCAAACACTCTTGCATTGTGCAATTCTTTGTAGTAGTGTAGCTTGTGTTTTTTACAATATATAGGGTAGGTCTTCAAGATACAGGATTCAAGCAAGCCATCAAAGGTATCTCGCTCAAGGTGGCAATCCAAAAGTGCTGTAAGCTAGTCTAGTCATCAACCTCAGCTGTAGTTACAAGGAGCTAGAGGATAAGAATGAGGAAGCTCACGAGGATTAATCTGAATTGTGTCCCAAGACCTGGCTCAGATTCTGTAGTGTTATTCTTAAGTTTAAGTGTTATGTTGGTTTGTTTGTTATCTGCACTTAATCACTGTTTTGGTCAGGCCTAAGCTGCTAGAGGCCTGGGGTGGCGGACCGGAGGTCACTGGGGCCACCACGACAGCTCCAGTTCGAGCCAAGCCGCCGCGGTGCAGCTGCCGCTCTGATCTTTTCGGACTTGGATGTTGCCTCAGCAGTTCGCAGGTGCTAAGCTGGCGTGTTATTTGAATGTGTGTTCTGTCTTTTTCTTTTTGAAACATAGTGTTTTTTTTTTTTAGTTCTGCTGTGGAGCATTTTAACATATCATTTCAGTTAAGATTTAGAGTGTCAAAAGTGAGTGGTTAGTGGTTACTTGTAGACTTGCAGCTACCTTGTTTTAGGTTACTTGCATCATTTAGTTGGCGTTTGTCCAGCAAAGTATGGTCCACCTGGTGACATTTTGCTCTACTCTTAGTATACAGGATGTTGTTGAGAAACTTCTATGATAGCTATATTTGTTTAGGAGTAGAATGGTTGGATCTGTTGCTTCAAACATGACTATTACAGCTTTTGATCACTTATAGTTATGGCTGCCATGTTTCTTTTATTGGGCTTCTTGGAGGAGCATTTGATGTAATCTGGAAGCTGTGACCTCTTTTCTCTCAGGTGGTCCTTTTCGTCAACTTGTCAAGTAATATTGTTCCATGAAGTGTAGTTCGTGCACAGCTCATCCTTGTTTCTGCTGGTACTGTCAATGTAAGGAGGGGATCAATATCCATTGTCTATGCTCAGGGCGGTCCCATTGTTTCTGCGCCGAGCCCTTGTAATCAGGAGCTATCCCCCAGTATCGCACCTTTCCTCTCAGGCTTGCTGGTTGAACAGCTCTGATAATGAAGAGCCCAGTCAGAGTTCTGCTTATGGTGATTATAGAAGTCGTCGTTTTCTTCCCTTAATCACACTAGCAGTGCGGGCTTCAAACTGGGATGCTGCTAGAAATATAACCTTCAGGGAGTGTGTGAGGTTATACGGGCCATCACAGTCAGTTGGTTTGTTTGCTTTGATTGTGCAGGCATTCTTGCCGCGGAGAATCAGAGAGGTCCGGTGCTTGATCCAGAGCATTGTTGATTACTGTGGAAATGCTGGGTCAGAGTTGTTTGAGTTGGCTCCTATGTTGGTCAGCAATTTGGGTCAGTCAATGACGCTGTTACAAGTTTATGCTGCAGTCATCCGTGTTTTTGTACAGTCGTCGATGTTTGAGGATGCTCTTCTCACGTATGTTGAGGCCAAGAACGTTGGTGTTGACAGGCGTTTGTGCAATTTCTTGCTGAAGTGCTTAGTTGAGGGGAATCAGATCATGTATGCGAGGAGTTTATTTGATGACATGAAAAGTTGTGGTCCTTCACCCAATGTCTGCTCTTATTCAATTTTGATGAGTATGTACACACATGGAGAGAGGTTATGCTTAGATGAAGCTTTTGAGCTTCTTTGTGAAATGGAATCGAATGGTGTGAGACCGAGCGCTACAACATATGGAACTTACCTCTATGGGCTTTGCCGTTCAGACAGGTAACATCTGCATGGGACTTTCTTCAAACTCTTTCTCAGAGTGGAGGCCCTTGCAGCAATTATTGTTTCAATGCCGTGATTCATGGTTTCTGTAGCGAGGGTCAGGTTGACAAAGCCATAGAAGTGTTTCATGGGATGAAGAAATGTGGGTTTGTCCCAGATGTCCACAGCTACAGTATATTAGTTGATGGGTTATGCAAACATGGGGATTTATTGAAAGGTTATGACATGCTTGATGAAATGGCAAGAAATGGAATATGTCCTAATCAAGTGAGTTACAGTTCACTTCTGCGTGGCCTTTGCAAAACTGGACAGGTTGCATTGGCATTTAAGATTTTCAAGAACCTCCAAGACCAAGGTTTTGAGCATGACCAGATAAATTACAGCATCATTCTTCATGGCTGTTGCCAACATTTAGACCTCAAGACCATCTCTGACCTTTGGTTTGACATGATTCATCATGATATCGCTCCAGATGTTTACAATTATACCAGTCTGATCTATGCATTATGTAGACATAGAAACCTTCAAGATGCATTGGGAGTATTTGAGCTCATGCTTGAAAATGGGCTGAGTCCCAACATTGTGACATGCACAATCCTAGTTGACAGCTTTAGCAAAGAAGGGCTAGTTGGTGAAGCCTTTCTATTCCTGGATAGAATACATCAGTTATTGGGAATCGTCCCAAACCTTTGCATGTACAGAGTTATTATCAATGGCCTCCGCAAGACCAACAAATATAGTGATGTGTGGAAATATTTTGCAGACATGATAAAGAGGGGCTATGTTCCTGATGTTGTCCTTTACAGTATTATTATTGATGGCTTCGTGAAAGCTCTGAAGTTGCAGGAGGCCTTAAGGTTGTACCGTAAGATGTTGGATGAAGGCATAAAACCTAACACATTTACGTATTCTAGCCTCATAAATGGGCTGTGTAATGATGATAGACTTCCTGAAGCTATGGGATTGATGAGGGATATGATTGGGGAAGACCTGTTATTTGACAATGTTTTGTTCACATCTATCATTGCTTGCTATTGTAGACGTTTAAATATGAAGGCTGCTACAGAATGTCTCAGAGAAATGGAAAGATGTGGTGTCTTCCCAGATGCTTTTGTATATACTTGCATGATTGATGGCTATAGTAAAGTGCTTGCAATGGATGGTGCACGCTTGATGATGGAAGAAATGGAAAAAAGAAAGCTTAAACCTACTGTAGTAACCTACACAGCTCTCATTATTGGATACCTTAAAACGGGGGATGAGAAGGAAGCCTGTATGATGTATGAGAGTATGCGTCATGCTGGCATTGCTCCAGATGGCAAGCTGCGTTGCATTTTGGGCATTGGCAATGACAGGGGTGATTGTGATGATTCTCAGAAAGCGAAGGGTGTAACATAGTTTTCACTTTTCACATAGAGATTTATTAACTTGATGAAGGGAATTCTCTATGATGGCTCTGTGCTCGCCTAGTGGAGGACACTGTTGGCTCCATTTGTTTCCTCCACTTCCACACTGTCATCCTATGGACAAGGAATGGAAAGCAGTAACCTGAAAAGGTGCAGTTAAATCCATGGACAACAGCTGAGGGTGTAATCGATACAGGTTAGCCCCTGCCTTATGCAAATAATCAGATAAGATATTAATCTGCATTTTAAAAATGCTCCTTTTGTTTAAAGTGTTACATTAACAGTTTTAAATCCAGGTTACTTGAGCTATATCATCACACTGAGATTTTCCTTGCTTTCCAAGTTTGATGTTTAGAAAGGTTTTGTCCATTTGTTTCTACAATACATTTAACCATGCTGCTATTTCTAGATCGTTTTCCTGTAGAATCTTTTTTACCATCTATAGCATTTGTAAAGCTATGAGTTTGATTTTTTTTCCAACGGGATAACCCATTTCCATTATATGAAACGGAAATACACAACAGTTTAGAGAGTTCAGAAGAGCAACAGAGCTGGCATAGAAGCCAAGAACAACGACTACCACTACCTGGCAAAAAGACTAACCAGGGCTCTGAACCAACCTAGCACCGATCGCCAAAAAGAGACAGCAAAACTCCCAGAAAGTTATAGCTAACAATTATTACAAATTTGAAACTTGCTGAACAAAAAGACACTTCATTGATTCGATTACTCCATCTTGCTCACTACTAACTGGCTTGCATTACTGGTACCCTCTCCATCCTTCAGCAATGTTGACTGTTGATTCACCTTCTACTCTTCCTCTTCCATCTCCTTGTCTTCGTCGCCTTGCAAAAGCATGAGATCAATTTGTGCTGCTGTTTGCTGGTTCAGCACTCCTTTGACAATTCTGAGCATGGCATTAGCATTTGACATCCAAAAAATCTTTGTCTTCATTGGCAAACAGTCCTGCCCAATAGATCATAAAGGAATGAGCTTGACAAAAAGTTTCAATTGGATTCTTCATCACTTTTCTGTCAAAAACAATTTTATTTCTAGTTTTCCATATTGACCAACAAATTGCACCTATACCAGTTGCATAAAAAATTACTACCATTAGGCAACCAACATTTACACCACTCCCACCCCTGTTCAAAGTTCTGGGGTATATTTGAGGCCCCCACACAAACTGCAATAGTTGACCAGACTAACTTAGCCATAGTGCAGGTAAAAAATAGATGGTCTGTTGATTCCATTTCATCACAGAGCACACAACTAGAGTCTCCATCCCAATTTCTTTTGACCAAATTTTCCTTAGTCAACACAGCATCCCTAGAAATTTGCCACAGAAAGATTTTAACTTTTTTTCAGGCACTTTTTCCTTTCCAAATCATCTTGTGATAGTCACCAGAATCAGATACAGTCAAGGATTCATACAAAGATTTAACTGTAAATTTTTTTTTTCTTTTTCCCATGCAACCATATAACAATATCATGGTGGTCTTTAAACTCAAAATTGCTCATATCAAAAAGAATTTCATTCCAGGTATTCCTTAACTGGCTATCTAACCATCTTCTAAACCTAACTGGATTTCCCTTCCTGACATCTAAAACAGTAATCTGCTTGTTTTCAGACAACTCAAACAGTATTGGACATTTTTTGCAAATAGGCTCATCATATAACCAAATGTCATACCAGAATCTAGTTAGATTTCCATTCATGCACTTGACACCTCTACCTTGCAAATAAATCTCCTTAATTTTTTAACATATCAGCCCACATAGGAGAAGCTATGAGTTTGATAGAACTGAAATATCACAGCGATTCATGAAAGCAATCAAATGGTTGTGCTCTACACCTGCAGTCAATGTCATGCCATTAATAAGTTGATTGGTGCTTAATGGACCACCTTCCCTGCCTTTTCATCCTCTTTAAGAGAATAAAACCTCGTTTAATCCATCTTGTATCTAAGAAATATCCTCTCCTGTGGCGTGTAGGGAGTTTGGATCCTCTAGACTGGTGTATGAGCCGCCTTGCTGTAAGACACTGCACTCTGAATGAAGCCACAACATGGCTTCTTAAGAGGCAAGACACCCCAGGCCACCACACTGCACTCTGAATGTGATTAAGTTTTCTAAATATATTTAATATTTTTCATAACTTCACAGCTTGGGCTTTTGAGAAGCATGGTTATGACTCTGTTCTATCAGCCGGCTCCGCCGCAGAGCAATGATCAATGGCTTGAGTTACCCCTTCCTTGACTGACCATCAACCAATGTGAAAGAAGTAGAAGCTTCTGATGGAGTTAGACCTTTACCACCAAAGACGTGTCTTTACTTGAGATGGCTGCATGGTTTCCTGCCAATTAAGTACAGATCCTGGGCATGTGGAATATAATACATAATTTAGCATTTATATTCACACCCAAGAGCTCTCTTGAAATATCTTGTATGACAAATATTGTTCGGTGGAGATAGCAGCTTGTTTCTATGCAGAATGTGAACAATCTGGAGTGACTAACTAAAATAGTAAAGAAGCATGGCTATATAAGGAGTGGAAGCCAGAGCTTACTGTCACATGAGTTCAGGAGGCGCAGCTGTATACTTGCTGAGCATGGCAGCTAAGCTGAGCAACAATAAGAAGCAAGAAGTGGAGGTGCAGCAAGAACCACCATGGATATATGGTGGAAAGTTAACGCACAGCATATTTTCCGCCAGCTTATCCAGAGGGGCAGCAATTAGCAGGTGTCGTCATTTTCTACTCCAGCATGACCTCTTGCAGGCTAACTCATGGTGGCTTGGTAATTCCTGATGCTCCAAAGGTGGAGGGAGTGCTCACTTGTACGAATGGTGTGAAAAGTGTGTAGGATCACAAGCTGCTGGGGAATTAGTTAAAACTGAACATGTTGAGGCGGGTGTGAGGAACAAGAAAGAAATAGGTCAGGCATCGACACCATTCTGGAAAAATTTGAGGTGATCAAACAGTATTTTGATGGTTTTAATATTCACTTTGCATTTTTTTAGAGTTGTAGGGCAGAGCCCCAGTCGTAGCATTAACAATGACCAACCATTTACAGCATCCAGGTGGGTAGCACCTTCCCAACAAGTCCACAAAGCACACAGACTAAGTCACTAAGCTCAAAAACAATTACATGCCCCACTGAACCCAACTTAAGAAAACTAAACCATTTGCCCTCTTGAAACACCTCCCCAGAAGGCAAGAACTCCACCAGGCGACTTTTGACTTCAGTCTGAAAAGGAAGCGTTCTGCGTTGGGAAAGTGACAAAACTGCAAAAGTGAAAATTTGGATCAGGAGAGTTTGTCTGTGGGATTTGGAGTACTGGAAAAATTTAAAGGTTGCACATTGAGAAGAACATATGTGAGAGCTTGGTTGGCACTATTCTCGATATACATGGGAAGAGAAAGGACACAGTGAATGCTAGGCTTGACCCTATTGTCTTAGGAATTAAAGAAAAGTTGCAGTTCAGAGATGGAGATACTTCTGAGATGTATGCAGCCTTGGTGGTGGCGGCCTGCAAACTCCATGGCACATGCCTGTGCTCAATAGCTCTCTGACATTAACCATCTCTGTATTCCCCTGTTAATGTGTTCCATTATTATGAATTAAAAGCTGAGCTGAGCCTATTTGTAAAAAAAAAAAAAAAAAAAAAAAGGAATGCTTTTGATTGCTCTTGCATCTAGATTCTATATATTTACTCTGTGGTGCGACTGAATTTAGGATGCTTGGTCTGCCTCTCACCCTATGCCAAAACACATTTTGTTGCTTTGGCTATGAAAAATGCATTTCAATAGCAGGTTTGGAGATTCACATTCAAATTGCAGCTTATTAGGAATATAAGTTTCTAGGATTACGGTACTCATATGAGATGACCTCCTTCCATCTCTTCCTGCAGAAGATCTCTCTAAGATGAAGCTCAACTACAAGTGTATAGGATTTCTGAAAACAAGCAGTCTGTTTTTCCATCTTTGGTTGATTCATGTGTTTAGTGGTTCTTTGTTTCTCTTCTTATTCTAGCCTCGCTCAGGTTTAGCTGAAGTAGTAAGTGTTTTCCATTTGTTTCGCTTGGTGTTTGTTTTTTATGTTTTTAATAAAATCTGTAAAAGCAAAAGTTCAAATCAAGCTGACACTTAAGACAAGTCTGCTTCTTTGGAAAGTAGGGTGGAGCATTGCGTTACTTTTTTTGAGAAATCACTTGGTGTAGGATTAGGATGATAACCAGTGAACCTCATATACATATATATTTTTCATTTTTTTTTATGAAGTCGTTTTGGTTGTTTACAGTGTATGATCTTGCAAGGATCTGCTGACAGAAAACAGTTGGCGATGAAGCAACTGTTGTAAGAAGTGGTCAGGAATATGGCGTCGGATTGGCCAGCCATACGTCTACCATGCCACTATCATGAGCTTGTACTCTTCAGATTGTTGCCAGGTGAGCATAGAACTTGGACTTCCAAATGCATCGCATTTTTGTGCTGTGCTGTGACCATAATTTTTAGTCCCAAGATTGCTTGTGCCTGGTTATCCATTACATAGCAGTAAGTAATCCTTGCATGTATCTGTGTTTCCCTCTTGCCACAACCACAACTTCTTGTTCTATATTCCTGTGTCATGCATTCCTTGATGACAGAGTTATCAGAATTAGGGATAACTTGTTTCCATGCTGGTATCTTGTTGCCAGGGATCTCTATCAGCACAAGATGTTACTGCTAGCTGCTGTCACCACAGTCCGCAGTCCACGCAGAGCTCGGCAGCAGGCTTGGAACAGTGTCCGCGGTGGGGATGAGCACGCGTTCCCAGTTTGTGTTGTGTGAGCCACGGCCACGGCAGGCAGGAGGTCAGCGTCGGCGAGAGCTGGCTGGGAGCAGCAGGGTCTCGCCGCCGCGCAACCAACGCTTGGCCTGCACGCCACAATTGACTTGAGGGGTTTGGCTGTTGCGAGCGGCGAGCTTGCTTGCGGCTCCAGGACCGGGGACGACGTATCCAGCAGGCTCCATGTGGCCGTCTCCATCGGCAAGATATCGCCTGTCCCCCCCTGGTCCCGTGCTTTCCAGCTTACCCATCATGAGCTCGCGAGTGACTGGATAAATCACACGATCGCAATTGCAAAAATCTGGAGACTTGTAAAGTGTATTTGCAGGTAGTCTGTTTTTGGACTTGATCAATCAATCATCCCTGGTATTGGCCGCGAAGCATCCATACGGCTCCAGGATTACGACTGTCTCCTCCTCATGCGTTAATTCATTCACCCTTGATCATAATTGAGACGCCCATCTTGGACACGGCGGCGATATGCTAATGATTCAGATTTGGATTTGGATAAAGCGAGGCCGGCCAGGTGCAACACGTCTCCTGCCGACCTACTCGCAAGTTGCTTTCTTTTCCTTGTGTACGTATATGTATGTAAAGAACATGATTAGCATCGATTCGAGCAGCTTTGTCTGGCTGTTTGTTTCGCATGCTAGCTGGTTATTACTTCAGTCATTGCTTTCTGAAAACAGACACGGTCATTATCGCTTTGGCCTGATTTCAACAAGGTGACAGATTGCACGATAGACATTCCGTACCTTCTGTTCATTCGCACGTGTTCCATTCTGCTTAATCGCACGCTCGCCAGCGTGGGGCACTCGTACCCGACACTACCAATGTAGCCATACGTACAGCTTGGCCACAGTGCCGCACTGTTCACTGCTCGGCGCCCATTGCACACGATACATTTGCCGTTGCCGAGCGAGCACCGCGCAGCGGCGTGCATGTGGCAGTCCTCAAGCACCAGCACGACTCCACCATTCCATGGTTCAACACGAACCAACAGGCACGGGCAGGCCAGCCGATATTGGGTGACTCCCTGACCGACTGACGCCGGCGGGCAGCGAGATCTGGTGCCGATTTTCCTCTGGAAGAGTAAGCAGATCAGAGGTGCCGATTTTCCTCCGGCAGAGTACACTGGCCAGCCAGCGGCGCGGGTCAGCAGGTCAGCGTGGTGCACTCACACTGGCAGTGGCACGGACCGTCAATTTATGGGTAGAGAGATTTTTCAGGATCTTCGTCAGACCACAGGCAGGCAGTCAGTCAGTCATGCAGGCACAGTATAGCTACGAGCCGCATCCGCGCGCAGTCAGGCACAGCACAGGCCGCGACGACAGTGACACGGCGCCAAAGTCACCGTGCTCCTGCTCCTTCTCCTGCTCCGGGACGCGGAAACACTCGCTAGTGGGCGGCAGCGCGAGGTGGACGATCGACGACCCGGCTAGAGAAGTCGTCGCCCCCCTCTTTCCATCTCGTGTCTGTGACTAGGCTACTGCGTAGTACTGGCTAATATGGAGCCAAATGCATGCATACTACTAGGCGTTTTACTATTTCCTCTCAAGAATCATTCATCTTCCGGTTTAATTAGGTAGTCATGCCCGTGGACTGTGATCGAACATGCACGATGCATGGCCATATACCTACTGTGTGTCGTTGAAGAGACAACCGTCTCAACATTCAACCACGGTTAGTCAAGTTCCGAGTGGCCCAGTCACGAGAAAGCCAGGACGACTGACCTGGTCCAGCTATGTGATGTACTCGTTCAGATCGCCGCCAGTTTTCGAGAAAGAGTCAAGTACGTAGTAGTAGTACTGTACGTGGGTGTGCAGATCTACTTGTAGCACCAGAGCCACCGCGCCATCGCTCCAGCTCGATCAATCATGGACGACGCTGGCATGGAACCCCACAACACGCAACCACGCGTGCTGCTTGGCGCTTGGAGTTGAACGTCGACTATAGCACCAACTTCCTAAGAAACTTCAGTACTTCTAGACCCGGCAACTTTTCTGTAGTGCTGAAGAAATACATATATACAACACGAACACCATAATTTTTCTCCCATGAATTTTGTACGAAAACATACTCTAGTAGTAATCACCCTGTTCGCTAAATGGTTTCTGCGGATATAATAATGTTGTTTGCCATGAGAAAAAAACATTGTACCATCAAGTTCAAGTGAATAGGGTTAATTGACCATTGATTCCATGTGGGAGAAAAAGACCAGACTTCTCTTGAAGTCTGCAATAATGCACCGCACACGTATTCTAAAGTATATACTAGTCTGAATTCTGAACTCTGAACATCAGGTTGTTGATTTGGGAACAGGTGAGAACGGTCAGACTTCAGAGCGGATCGGAACCGGACACTTGTGCAGACTGCAGAGGCTTATTAGGTGAGCCGGCCGGGAGAGTAATCGAACTAGTGGTGGTTTCTTGCAGACAATAAAGACCGATGTTACCTAGAGGTCATTATCTACAATAAACTTTTTTTATGACTAACAGCAAAAGATAACCATATATACGAAATCATTGTGCATATAAAAATGCATCTGCGTGATGCACGTACTAATCATCGATTAGTAGAGAGATAGACGATAGATGTGAGACGCTTGGGTCCAACAAATCCATCTGTTATTTACTCCTTTTAAGGAAGCAACTAGTGTGCTTCCTTTGGCTTATAAGATACTACTAATTCCATCGTCTACGTCAAAGCAGCTGTCGCCCTTCATTCTCGCCTCACCCAACCCAAAAGAGGCCAAGAGGGAGAAATATATGCTGCAAACCACATAAGAAGATGCTTCGATTTGTCATATATCTGAGCTTTTGCCTTGGTTCAAGTATATGCGTGCAACACGAGCTCGTCTTTTATATTCGTGTGTGCAGTCCAAATATATGTTATCGTGTGGCACTGAAAAGTTCTTCGTTTTTAGTTCCAATTATAAATTATAAATTTTGGTTTCCCTGCGGTTTGCACTGCCCCGACGGCAGTCTACTGCTGATGTGCGATGCTGATCGAGTCATAAGTTTATTCTTTCACGCATGCATATCTTTTTTTTTTTTATTTTTTAAATCTTGTAGTAGCACTGTACTATAGGCAAAAAATTTTTTTAAGAAAAGGATAGGGCAAAACTGTGTCCACGGACACCGTTCTTCTGTGGTATAGGTTGATCTCGACACCGGCCGCCGTCAATGTTCAAATTTGCCTAGCAATATTAAGGAAAACATGCATCGATCGATCTTTATCATTGGACCGTCAGGTTTGTGTGCTCCTTAGCTAGTCTGAAAGAGAGCAAGAGTTGGATGAATACACCAAATTGCTTCGGGTGCCTTGGAATATGAGTATGCAGTTGAAATCTGCAGACATTCTTCTCTCTACAATTACTAGTAACATATACAAGAACTGTGTTTATGAGCAAAATTCGTCTATACTCTAATTATTTTTTTCACGAATACGCACGATTGTGCATATCTTTATATTAAGAAGAAGTGGAGTTTATATACAAGATTGTTGGAACCCAGCACCTAAAAAATAAAAAAAAAAAAAATACATAAAAAAGGAAACAACAGGGGAGCAAGACACCAAACTCATGGGTGAGCGCGAAAAGTTAGTTAAGTCCTTTGCGCTTTTCGCCGGTGAAGAGAGATTGGAGCCGTCTCCACCAGCGTAGAGAAGAAGAAGTAACTATGGGCGGGTAGTGCAACCAAAGGGCGACAAAATGTGGAACCATATGTCCTTGGTGATTTGGGCACTCAATGAGGATCTGGTCAATGGTCTCGTCCTTGATAACACAAATAGCACTCCTCGCGTGCTTCAAGTCCGTGACGTAGCCTACGATCACCAGTCCTATGCATGCGCTTGAAGGCTAACCAGAGGAAGATTTTAATCTTCAGAGGTGCCCAAGTTTTCCATATGAGATTGTGTCCCTCAAAGGTCACAGATCCAGAGTGAAGCATTTTATTAGATGATTTGACCGTGAATTGTCCATCGACGCGTCCAACACCACAATTGTTTTGTCGAATGGTCATTTAGTTGGACGCCCCTCAGCAAATTCCTTAGATCAATGTGTCTCGGCCCATGTTCCGTCATTGAGCTCGTCATGGACAGTCATGGAGCAAAGATGTTCTTTCGGACACCATCCGATAAAGGTGGTGTGATCTCTTGTACAACTTCTCCATTGATCCATTTATCCTCCCAGCGACCATATCACCAATTATGGTGAAAGTTGAAGCCTTGAAGAAAGCAATAACCTCGTGTGCAGCTCGATTGGTAGTTGGCTCCAAGCGCGGTCTCGATCTATCTTTCGAAGCTAAAGCCATTTGGTGCGAAGGGGCGAGCCAGCCGAGCTTAAGATCACCGATACCCAGCGAGCCAAAGCCTTGTATTAGAGTACATGCATAGACGTGCGAGAAGCTATGCGAGCCTTGTATTAAATTTTTAAAGTGATTAGCATTACAACGGCTACATGGAAATCCTAAATCCTCGGTACATTTTGGATCGAGCATCACTCTCGTACACTTTTCTTCTAGTACAATTTTCTATACGGAGCTGAGATCGATGACAGTGCTTTGTGGAATGGTAGTGGCGCAAAAGCAGCCTTGAAGAAAGCAACGCAAACCAGTAACGTCTCTCATCGCGCTCGTCCGCTTAGGCCAGTCTCAATGGGGTTTTATGAGTGTTTTATGCATATTAAATGCAGCGCCACATCAGCGAAATTTTACTTTTTTGCATGAAACCCCTAGGAGAGAGAATGAAAGAGTTTCACCATGGTGAAACCTTTGGGCACAGTTTCACATGCGTTGGAAACTATGTGAAACCCCCATTGAGACAGAAATAGAGTTTCACCATGCAACTATGTAATTAAACCATGCAATGAGAGAGAGGTTGTGGGACCCTTGAGCCTAGAAAATCGTGCAATGAAACTGTGCATTGAGGGAGACGTCTATTTCATGCCAAAGTTTCACATCTTGAAAATCGGGAGGTGAAACTCTCCATTGAGACCGGCCTTATACGTAGATCAATCAACGGTCAACAAGACATACTACATGATTCCACAAGTAGAAACCACCGGACGTTAAGAAATTATAATTATAAGAAAGTAATAGCAAAGCTGACCTTTTCAGATCTTACAGGACGGTGCATTGTACGGTACATACATAAGTACTGCATAAGTACTGGATGACAGATTATTATGTACCGTGTAAAATTTTCCTCTGCAATTCATGCTATCTGTTTAAGTACCTTTAATAAAGAGATAACTTTAATCTAAAAGAGATTACTTGTAAAGAAGAGGAACATCACACTGGGACGGATACAAACGACACTATGTAAATTCTCACGCATTACAGACGCGCCAAGTTCATTAGCATCTGTATACAGAGCTTTTTGCTAGACAAGAGAGATAGGGTGAAAAGGATGGTTGTAGTAATAATATTTAAAGAGAAGATTGGGTGTGGAGAAAACCGGCCGGTCAGGCTGTCCACGTTAGCAAATTCATTTTGTGCCGTTCGATCTCGCGTTGGACGTTCGGATCTGGCTCGCTCTGTTCCCGGGCAAATATATACCGCCCGCCCCACGCCCCGCAAAAAAAAAAAAAAAAAAAAAAAAAAACTCTCAGTTCTCTCCCTCTCCGTCCCCGAAAGCAGGGCGCCCCTCGCCGCACCCTCCGCCGCCGGCCGCCCGCCGCCGCCCCGCCCCCCCCCCCTCCTCCTCCTCCTCGCGTGGGCAGCGGCGGCGCGACCGAAGCGGGCGTGGCCTAGCGGCGCTGCTCGCGGGCGCCTGGCGCCGCGGCTGGCGATGGCGGCCCCGGGCTGGACGGACCCGGCTGGCGCCGGGGGCCGCCACGCGGCGGCCGCGGCGCGAAGCGCTGCGGCGGCGGCTTTGCGGCTGGCGGGCGGCGCTGGCGGGCGCTGGGCGGCGGCGCAGTGACCCACCCCCTCTCTCCCTCTCTCTCTCTCTCTCTCTCTCTCTCTCTCTCTCTCTCCATCTCCGTGTCCGCGTCTTCTCACGGTGGTGACGTTTCACCATGTGCCCTAGGGTTAGGGTTAGGGTTAGGGTTTGAGTTAGGGTTTGGGTATATGAAAATATGGCTAACTCTGAGAATTTACCATGGTTTGGCTTTATAAATGAACGGCTAAGTCTACAATTTTGCTATGGTGTGGGCATTTGGAAATGTGGCTAAGTCTAAAAATTTACTATAGCATGAGCATATTAAAACATACAGTAATGTGGTATGTAACTTCTGTTCGAGCACTTTTATTTCATTCTAACATCAAAAAAAAATATTTATTTCCTTATCACTTCACTGTCATTCTTTCTGTCATTCTGGTGTTCTAAAGCCACACTTTTTGTTTGCAGCAAGTGTTCTTTCTGAATTTTATTCTGGTGTCCTAGCGTCGGATCTATGCAGATGATTAAACGCGAAAGCCACCGGAGACCAAAGGCATCGATGGCATGGTGGAGGACCGTGGGATTGCTGGTATGTTTTATTCTCACCACAATTCCTATGTATGGCTCACGCTTTGTAAATTAATATGTGATGATGGCTGCTGTTAATTTTAAAAGTGAAGGGATGCAGCAGAAGGGTGAGAGAAATTTCATTTGTCCATGGTAAATAAATTTACGTTACCTTTCTCGCAAAATATATAGTCCCTTTCGGTTTCAGATCTTATATGATCTATAACAAAGTTGATTACTTTGTTGCTTATTAGCTACTAAGAAAAATGCCTCCCCTATAGCAAGGTAAAGAGATAGCTAAAGAAACTACTCAAGAATTGGTGCATGGACATAAACATGGCAAGGTGAAAAGAGAGTTTTTCTGTATAACCAAGAGTCCAAGAAACTTCTAGCTTTAGTGCCTTCTCCATCTAATGTTGTGTTGCTCCTTTTTCCCTACAGGTTGTAGTCAAGTCCCAAAATAAATTTCTATGTGTAGATCCTCATGAATAGATTCCTCATATAGAAATAATAGTCTATCTCGTATTGTTGCGGATGGCTTTGACTGTCTTTTTTCTATTGCATTCGGTTCTACAAGCGATGGTTGATTCATGTGTGGCTTCGAGTGGCACATGTGGTGCACGCCACATGTCTTATACAAATTGGTGTCTCCATGGCATTACTTTGGACTACATAGGATTGGGGTAATGGGAACACTATTCTTTTATGTCGCTGAAATTTTTTCTAGACCACCGAATATTAGGATTTAATGAGAGGACAGGGGATGCAATGTGCAAGTGTCCCCGTCTATAATAAGGTCAACCGCCTTTGCCTCGCCGATGGTGCATTATATTTACTGATTTGCAACCGGTTTGAGATATCCTATTTACATCGATTATTTTTTCGTTCTTATGCATAGTTACTAAAACTTCAAGTACATCTATTGTACCTAATTGGCTGCTATGCTTATCAATAGGATGGCACTATTTCAAATAATGAGTTTGTGGTTACATTGCAGTTTAGCTAAATAGATCATTGATCTTGGTTTCATGCTTTAAAGCACAAGTTCAAATTTTACCGCTTCGTGGATTTTCTTTCATGCCATGCTTATTAAACGGAGGCCAAAATTGCTTTTGTAGGCTTCAGATCTTCGATTTTGGAGTCGCTGTTTTCATAATCGTAATATTTTCTCAATTCAATAATGGTTTACCACCTCCTTTTTTGGTTCGGGTAACAAAGCTTCCTTCCTTTACATACGCCTTTGTATCGAAGTTCTTTCTTATACCGTTGTTCTTGAACCGATATGCCTCTTTTGGGGTGTTGGAGGGAAGATTGTCATCCATACGGCTTCCCGCTTCATGGAACGTATATTTAGCCGCGCTCGCTATAACCTTCTTCTCGATAATGGCAGCTATGTGCACCGATAGTAGCGGTGACACTAAATAATAGGCTAAATTTGGAATGTGTTTGATGTAGGCAAGGTTATATAGAATGCCTTGTTTCACCTATCAGCTCTGTTTAGGCAAAGAGACAAATATGATTTGTTGTCGTGTTTTTTATTTATGTATGATTTTAGTGCATTCATGTTATATAACAATGCTATTTTAGTTCTTACACAAGATGATTTTCGCGCTGTCGCTCTCATCTATCGATTTTTTCTACTCTCGCTTCGATACAATGTGCTGCGTGACTTGGTCCAGTTCCGTAATGCAAAGTTGAATTGAGGCATTGCGTTGCTGCAAAGCTGAAACTTTGGAAAGCATTGAAAAGACAGCTTCAAAGAAATCTAGATGCTCCAGAGAATGATAAAGTTCCAGATCACTTGGAGGTTATATCTCTAACTCAAAAGAAAACTCATTGGAACATGCATCTTGCTTATGCTACCATATCTATTGGAAAATCAGTTTTGTTGAGTTCCATAGCTTCCCATGTGCAGAGGTGGTTGCAAGCGCCTATTTGGACATGATGCCCAATAACAAGGTAGAATTGTTGGGATCTACTAACCAGTGCCTTACATATCTATGTATGTATATTTCTTACTCGCCTATATGCTTATTGGTCGCCCGGACACCTTCCACAAGCGGGATCCGTGGATTCGATCCATGGCGTGATTCGCCCCTCTTCTCACCGGATCTGTGCAAAGCACATCGACGGATGCCGAGGATGACGGTGGCATGGTGGAAGAACGGGCAGCGACAACGCCGGGTCACCGCCTCATGTGCGCTCGCTTCCCATGCTCCATCTCCCTCCATCGCTTCCCGTGCTCCATCTCCCTCCACAAGGAGACGTTGCGTGCGCAGTGCTCTCCCTAGGACCGTGGGTGCAGCGGCAGGGTAGGCCCAAAGGTGGACGGAGCTCGATTGTGTCTTGTCGCCGATAGAAAAGGTGCGGTACCTACTTTAGGTTTTCGTCTCAATGCACCGCAGATGCTGATTTTTTTGCCTCTTGAATCGCCGGTTCAGCGCTCATAGGTGACCCGCCATACCGCTGTTTTTAGCGCCATAATTATTTAACCATTTTTCTCCTGGATGTCCAGATTGGTGCTTAGTCTTTAGAAAATAATCCTTTAAATTGGGCCCATTGTTTCATGCATAATTGTCCTTCAGTTGTTAACCTTAGAATGTTAGAATCTCTATGTATTGCAAATTTCCTCTAGGAACATGTTCTAAGGTCTAAACCGACAAAGAACATCCTTTCGAACATGCAAAGTGTGAACCGGGTGCTCGAGATGAATTATACAGTACATGCTGATCAGTAGATGCAACAAGCACCTGTGGCAAAATGTTTTCTTAATGCAATCTTATGAAGTAATGATATTTTTGTTAAAGAATCATATTGTTCCATTCTATCCTTTTCTTGTTATCTACCCTTTTGTTTTACATATTAGTTAGGGAGTAGAGCAAACTTAAGTGCCAAGATGGATTAGGTAAAATCATGTAGGGCCTTTGATGCCTTCAGCTTCGTCGATTTCCGGAACCACTAATATTGTGTGTAGTATTATGTGATTTAGCTAACTGGGTACAACACTATGTGATTTAGCTACTACCGCTATATCAAACAACCATATGTCTTTGTTATGCCCACATATGTTGTGGACATGTTTCGGATACCTAATCGTTTAGTATTATCCGTCGTTTGAATGAATGGCCCCAATACAAGGCTATTTACTTCTCAATCTTCACATTTGCTTTCTATAATCTAGCATAGACTTTCCAAATGTTACTTGGGTGAATCACTGCGCATGGGCGGCGCATAAAATCACTAGTTCACATGGCACGGAGGTAGGAAGAGAGCAGGAAATTTCATGGTGAGAGCGATCCACCTTTACATTATTTTATTTGTATGGCACGACCGTAGTGACCTACTAATAAACCTTGCTATAGTGCTATTATTACCCTATCTCCAAAAGGTTGCTTCGGCACGTGTTAGCTAGGGTTGCTTTTTTTTTTTATTCATTTATAAGGATATCTAAATATCTCAATAACCTTGACTCAATTCCGTCCTCTTTGCCAAATTAAAGCAGACTCTCTAGGTAACACTATTTACAATTACAAATTCTTAATTTTATAGACAAACTCATTGTTAGTTTATGACATGAAAAATATGCACCGTATTGGCATAAATGAAAGGAATAGACAATGCTCCCTGCTGCAAGCACAATTTGCCTTCAATTTTCTTTTAAGTTGATGAAGTCTTAATACTGTCCTACTTTTCTTTTTGTCACCGCCTGGGTCTGCTTCGGGTGTAAAAATAAAAGTAAAATTGCCCCAAAGTTAGGTAAAAGTTGACTCATGACAAATTACTTGACGTGGTAAGTTTTCTAGTCACACACACCTTTGACAACTTGAACAAGTCGAACCAACACGCATGGTTAATTGTCGCCTGGCCGTAGCTAGCGCAATTTTTATTTTTCTGGCGCAATAATCTGCTGAGCTGAGCCTAACCCGTCCCATCAAACAGAAACACACGACGACACCCCCAAACCAAAAGGGGTCCGCAGAGCAGCTGGTCAAAGCGACCGAGCCCGGCCCAACCCTGACCCAGCAGCAGCAACTCGTGTTACCCGTCCGGGCCCGGCGCGGCCCACCCGCGAGATCGATCACGAGGCCACTACCACCCATGTGCGCGCGCGGGCCCCACCCGTCCCATTGGAAGCGAGCGAGCGAGCGCTGGGCGGACGCAACGTCGTCCCAAAAAGAAAAACCTTTTTCTTCCTCCCCACACGAAGCACGTGCGCCTTCTTCTCTCGAAGCATTCATTCATGGTGGGCCCCACCCTGCCCACCCGCCCCACGCCATTAAAATAAGATTAAATTTACTTCCGCCCTAGTACCTCCCTCCTCTCCTCCGCCGGCGAGGTGAGAGAAAACGAGGATAAATAAATAAAACAATTTCGGTTGGATTCCCGTGGGCTTTTTTTTTAATCGCGAGAGGGCGGGATTTGGGTGGAAACCGCGGGGTCCTTTATAAGCGCGTGGGGAAGGAGGGAGGAAGGAAGCGGCGTGCTCACACGAGAACCAGACCAAGCCCCGCGAGCGAGCTCACGAGCCAGAGAAGGCAGGCTAACCACCGCAGCAGCTGTGCGGCCTGCGACGTCCTGCGCGGAAGAGTTGGAGCCGGCCGGCGGCGAGGAGATTTGCTTGCCTGGCTGGGGTTGGGTTGGGGTGAGACAAACAAAACCGGCGATGGCGGCGTCCGGGAGGCCAGGGGAGAGGGCGACCAGCTTCGCCGTCGCGTGCAGCCTCCTCAGCCGCTTCGTACGCCAGAACGGCGCCGCGGCCGCCGAGCTAGGCCTCGGGATCAAAGGTGAGCTAGCAGCGGATGTCGAGACCAACCGGGCTCTGCTCCTTCTGGATGTGGTGTGGGGATTTCGAAATCTGGGGGTGGGGGTCCAGTTTTCGATTCCTGTGGGGAGGCGTGTTGTGAGATCTGGGCGGGGGCCTTGGTTTATCCACGTCTGTGGGCTTCGAATTTCGCGCTCCCTTATCCGTTTTTTTTTTTTTCTTCTTCTCAGGCGAGGTCGAGCAGCAGAGGACGCCGGCGACAATTAGCTTGCTCCCTGGAGCGGAGGGCGAGGAGGCCGAGAGGAGGAAGGAGACCATGGAGCTGTTCCCGCAGAGCGCCGGGTTCGGCGCCAAGGATGCTGCTGCTCTCCCTAGGTGCGTACTACTGCTGCTGTTGCTTCACATCATTTATTTATTTATAATTATATTTAAAACCATTTCGATTCTAGTTTGCAAGACAGTTGTTTGGTAGTAGTACAACTCCAACCTAGTAGCTGCCTTTGGTCTCATGGACAAAAATAACCAAGTAATTTGACTTTGGAAACATAGTAATCTGAGTTTAATGAGTGTTCATTCATACATAGGTGAAAATGTTATGTTACAGGGTGGGTGGTCTGAAATCTAGTTGACCCGGATGGTAAATGACAGACGCGTGTGTAAAAGGATCCTTGTAGTTCGGTTTATGTGATATTCCCCGGTCAAAACCGTATCTTTGTAGGAGTAGTCTTTAAGCGTCTTCTGCAACAAGCAACACCACGTTTCCTTTTATCAGGCAAAGCAACCAACATGCTCAGGGCTGTTTAGGTTGTACTCACAGCAATGTTTATTTGTTAACTGCCTTGGCTGGTAACAACATAGGATTAGAGGGGCCAATCAGAGATGGAACGTTGCCATCCATGTGAGATAGATAAGGACATTTAATAACCAAGAAGAAGAAGGGACAAGAGAGTAGACAATCGATTTGCTAAGCTGAACTAGTGTTCTACAAGCACCGTTGTGCTCAGTGTTCTTCTTTGTAATATTTGTCAGGGGAGCAAGAAAGTAAAGAGAAGGCTAAGCAGCTCACCATCTTCTATGGCGGGAAGGTGCTGGTGTTTGACGATTTCCTGCCGACAAGGCAAAGGACCTGATGCAGCTTGCCAGCAAGGGCATCCCTGCCCCTGTGGTACAAAACGCTGTTTTGCCTCAACCTTCTGCACCTGCTGCTGTCACCGACAAGGCCGTGCCGGCCCCGGTCATCAGCCTGTCTGCTGCTAAGGCTGATGCTAAGAAGCCTGCTCGCACAAATGCTTCTGGTAAACACTCTTCCCTCTGTTTCTGTTCTTACTACTTAGTGAAGTTTTATAAAATATATATGATAGATGAATTTTGTTATTTGCCGATTATTGATCGAAACATGCCTTTTCTTTTGTAGATATGCCTATTATGAGGAAGGCCTCTCTTCACCGCTTCCTCGAGAAGAGAAAGGATCGGTAAGTTCTTGTTGTTTTTGTTTTTCAGTATATGGCCGCATCTTGATTTCCAGTGTTGTATTTGGAACTAATTTGTGCCCTTTTGTTGTTCTTCAGTCTCAATGCAAAGGCACCATATCAAGCTTCTCCTTCAGATGGAGCACCAGTGAAGAAGGAGCCCGAGAGCCAGGCATGGCTTGGACTAGGACCGAATGCCGTGAAGTCCAACCTGAGCCTGAGCTAGTATACACAACAACACAGACAAATAAGACGGCATAGCAACCTCACCAAACCCTTTGCAGAATGATCTGAAACTTGCTTTGCCAGTAGATCGAGTACCGAAACCATAAATTGTTATTGTGTTTTAGTGTTCTGTTTAGGTCGTGTGGTTCTACGCCCTCTTGTCACATAAGTAGTTCTGGATGTAAAGAAAAGTAGCCAGCCAGTCATGACCAAAACCTGGAGTCCGAGAGAAGTTTTTTGTGGGGTGTTTTAACACACGGCGGCTCTGATGAATTGGCCATGCTAAGTAAAATGACAGTGCAAAGAGAAGTATATGTATGTATTTTTCTAAAAGCCACATCGTTTGGCTGTAGCCTTGATGTATTCAGAACAAGTGATTGTAATGGATCCAGAGTAATCTCATCATATTATTATTGTTTTCTAATCACATGGCTTCACCAAAACAAGTTTGTTTGGAGTATTGTAATTCTTGCTGCTTCAGATCTTTTTTTTTTTTTTTTGACAACATCTGCTTCAGATCTTTGGTAGTTTATAGTACGGTAACTGTAGTAATCTCAATAGGTTGCAAAACAGCAAGCAATTCATGAGAATCTGTTTCTTGCTCTTCCAAACTCAATCATATTACTCGTGATGGATGAGGTTACAAGGGATATCTGAGGGGTGATATCCTTGGTGTATGCTCTTTGTTGATGATGTGGTGCTAGTGGATGAGAGTAGAGCGGGGTAAATAGGAAGTTGGAGCTGTGGAGGCACACGCTAGAGTCGAAAGGGTTCAGATTGAGTAGGACCAAGACCGAGTATATGATGTGTGACTTTAGCCCGACTAGGCACGAGGATGGGGATGTCACCCCTGGATGGACAAGTGGTGGCCAAGAAGGATACTTTTTCGGTATTTAGGATCTATGCTACGAAGGATGGCGACATTGATGAAGATGTTAGACATAGAATCGCAGCGGAGTTGGCTAAAGTGGCGTCAAGCTTCCGGCATCCTATGTGACAAGAGGGTACCACAGGCTAAAAAGGGAAGTTCTATAGACGATTCGCCCGGCGTCTTGTATGGTCTTGAATGTTGGCCTACAAAAAGGCGACATGTCCAATGACTAGGTGTGACCGAGATGCGTATGTTGCGTTGGTTTTGCGGGCATACTAGAAGGGATAGAGTTCGGAATGAAGATATTCGGGATAGGGTCGGGTGGCCCCTATCGAGGAGAAATTGATTCAACATCGGTTGAGATGGTTTGGACATGTTCAACGGAGGCCTCCCGAGGCGCCGGTGCGTAGTGGAGTTCTAGAGCGGGTAGATAATGTAAAGAGAGGTAGAGGCCGACCTAGACCGACTTGGGACGAGGCGGTTGCGAGACCTTAAGGAGTGGAATATCTCCAGGATTTAGCTTTGGATAGGAGCGCTTGGAGGCTAGCTATTATGATGTTCGAACCATGACTTTGTTTCCTTTTCTATCTACCCTAATCTTTATCCTTTTTTGTCTCGTGCCTTTTCACGTTCTTTTTGTCTTGTTTCATATGGGTTTCATCTCTAGCCTACCCCAACTAGCTTTGGGACTAAAGGCTATGTTGTTGTTGTTGTTGTTGTTCCAAACTCAATCATAGTAGGAGGCTTGTGACTTGTGAGGGAGTATTATCACACACTCAATCAGTATTCAGTGGTTCCTTTGAGTCTGTTAAAAAAAACTCTGAGTGAACTTGATATGACTTGTGAGGGAGTAGTTCTACTTTCTTGACCTAATAAGCATGCAGATAGATACAGGCATCACATGAGTCAGAGAGCGCGGTAGGTTGAGTGGCGTTGTCCGGTTGAAGATAGGGCCAGAGGAGGGAGCGGTGGTAGGGAGGAGGAAGATGCACACACACACACGGGCATGACTTGTCGCCTGATGCCGGATTCTTTAATCAAAAGACAGGAGCACCGATGGTGATGGAGCACATGTGAGAAATAGGGAGGACGGATTCTTCCTCTTCCTGACAGCTAACGCAACGCGTTGGAATAATATAAGAATAAATACTCCAATGCAATACTCTACACTATGTCTTACTACGGAACGGCATTTTTTTTTTTTTGGGTGATGATGCAAGGAATGGCAATTGTATGGAAACTGCGTGGGGGGACGAAAGGACGAAAAGCCCGGGGGACAGGCGACCACAACTTGCTGGCCGCTACCAGTCATGTTCGTTTCACAGGACTTTTTCACAGGACTTTCAGAGTTTCGCTCGCTGCTGCTGTTGAATTTTTTTCAAACCTTTTTCTCCAGCTTTTGATTGTTTCTTGTGGAAAGTTTCTCTGCGCCTTCGATCATTGGTTCTTTGACTGAATTTCGTCAAAAAAAGGAAGAAAAGGTTCGGATAGAGTGAGCTGAGGTCTCAACGAATGAATCTAAAACCAAATAGTTCAGGGATTCAGACAGGTGCAGTCTGCAGTAGGATATAGGAGTAGTCCGTATTTGCTTCCGGTGTACTCGTACTAAACAACTGGATATGTTGTTGTGTTAGGAGTTGGCTTGTGTGTGACTCGTTTCTTTGCGTGACGCGCATGATCAACCAAAACCAAACCATGCATGCAAAGTCGTCGAGCCAGCCAGCCATTTGCGGGTTCCTTTGTTTTCTAATTTCTTTGTGGAAAAACAAATCAGAAAATAAAACTGCGTACCGTCCGCTGCTGGTGCTGGTCCAGGGGACATGGTGCCCTGGTTTTCAGGATGGGAGAGGGAGGGAGCGTTCTTGGTCGTACTGCCATCCAATAATAGCATGCTGATCGATCGAGTAGATCAATTCAGAACGCCAAACGGCCGGAGCTGCAGCATGCCTCCACGGCATCGCTTTGCATGGGCCTGGACCAGTACTGTGCTGTGCTGTGAGTGAGCCATCCGATCCAACCTTTGGTCCCCGGCCGAAACCTACCCAACGAGAGCTGCTACCGAACATGCACGCCTATCATTGACTCGTAAGAAGCACGAGTTGTACAGTAGCACTCCATATAGGTAACCAACCTCCTCACTGTTCCATGCATGACGAATTCTCTGAAAAGATTCAAATTTCATGTTTCATTTTCATACGCGTTGCAATTGTAAGTTTTTGTAATAATTAGTAAGCGAGCGAGGTTCTGGTCGGCAAATGTACGTTTGCACAAGCCAGCATGGAGGTCCGCTCCGTGGTTGGAAAAAGTCACCCATGGACCGTGGACGGAGCTTTTGACGCCGAGGGAGAGGCGCACCAAGCTTAAAAGATTTTGTCATGTCTCGTGGTCAATGGACATATTGTTGTCGTCGGACATGCATGATTTGTAAACTACTACTAGTACAGATCCATTGAAGAATTCTATGGAATTCTACTATAGCTCAGTAGTGTTAGCTTGGGAGTGGAGCATGGGGGCACGATGCCACGACCGCACGCACGATGGCCGGGTAACCAACACAACATGGGCAGCACGCAGGAATATCTCGGTTTCTTGGCCCCGGCCGGCATCTTTCCAGTAGTTTTCTACTATTAAATATATTATAGTAGTATATCGGATTATCATCCCTTTTCTTGTTCAGGTTCAGGTTCATTTCATCACATGGCTATTGTTTAAACAAGAGGGGATCAGAGTAGTAGAGTCGACCTATGGCCTTTTGAGGTTCATTCATTCATCCTCCTGCCTCCTGCCGGCGATCGAGTGGCGACCTTCTGACACGTACACACAGTTTCAATTCGAGCTTCAACTTTCGGTGGAGTCTGCATGTGCCAACAACAGCTCCCATGGCTCGATAGTCTACTTCGTACATTAACATACGTCGTTAATAATATATTATTATGTCAGAGCAGCTGTGCTGCAACGTGGGATTGGTTGATGAGCAATAGCATATACAAGTGCAAGCTCAGTACAAATGTCACTGTGTGGGCACGGGGTGCAAGTGCATGCACGCACCGTGTGCAGACAGGGACAAGGTAGCTAGCGCGGCACATGGCGCGCATTCAGCTCAAGCGTCCGTCCGTGCGCCGTCGTCGTCGTGGCGTCGCCATTGCTCATGCCCTTTGTCGTGCAATGCGGTCCAAAACTTCAAACCGCACGGCGCGTCGTGACGGAATCGTGCTTCCGGACACCACCCGGAGGGAGATCCAATCGCACCCCGGAGCTTCCAGTTCCAGCAAAAGATATCGTACTCCACGTGTTGTAGCAAGCATGCATGATGATGCTCTTCTCGCTGCTGGTCTTTGCTAATATTGATCTAGTCCCATCCAATGTCTGGACTGGGCTTAAGGCCCATGACCTAAGCAACGGCCCAACCATGGCTAGATCCTACAGTCCCCTCTCCTTAAGATTAGGCTTGCCCCCAAGCCGATAGAGAAAGATGAAACCACCTCGATCCCAAGGAAACTGGACGATCTAGTGTTTCTTCAATGCCTTCAGAAGTTTGGCAACAAGAGCTTCAGCAGCTGGACTCTCCATTCCCAGAGTAAGAGCTCGTTTCACCACTTCATGATGAAAAAGGAGCACTGCCCGTTCTCTAACGCTCCTACAAACCTCAGTTTTAGCACCAATTCTGATGGTAGTTGATCAGCAGTCCTCTTCTTCAACACCCATTGTCGCTCAATTAACTGTGCGTGGTGGGGTGCTGAAAGATATAGCTATCCTCTGCAATTTGTACAACCTGCATACCCTTTTTGCGAGAACCTTTGACAGGCAATCGGCCGCCCCTCTCGAGCTGGCTGCGATCATGAAGGCTGAGGCGGACGCATGGTGCTCCGCGGGCAACCGGCATTTGGCCGAGCTCATGGCGTGGGCGCAGGTTTAGGCTCCCAGTAGTAGCTCTTCCAGCTGTTCGCTCTCTCTTGTGCAAACCTGTTGCCATGTAGCTTCTTTGCCATTATCCAGTAGAAGTAGGTAACTACGGTAACCTCGGCTTACCGTTGATTTTTGTATTTGTTTGAACTTTCCTCTGCTTAATGAAAAACACGCAACGGCGTGGTCTCCAAAAAAAAAAAACCTGCATACCCTTTGAAGATCCAGAGTACTTTTGACGTGTTGAAGAAAACAGGTGGCAGAATATCAACTACAACTGCACGTGCAATGAAAAGCGCGAGCACATCTACCACACCAAGTATGTCAACAGGCATGTCACCAACGGGCAACGGCCTCTAATAGCAGCACACAAAGCATAGTCTGATTTTGAGTTGAACTAACCACATTGCCATAAAGGAATGACAGAAGCACTGATGCCATCTCTCTCCTTGTCATGACTGTCCATTGCTGTGGAAACTAGCTTCTTCACACAGTATAAAATCCCATTATCTAAAAAAGCTTCTTCCCACAGTATCGGTGGAAATCATCATAAGCATAACCCAACTCTGTAAGATCAGAAGCAGATAATGTCACATAATCAAGAACATTCAGCTTGCTGCCAACTGATATTGTCTCAACAAGTTCAATGCAGAGAGAAGTGTACCAATTTTGTCCAATCCTGAGTAAACCAACAGCGGCCAAACGCTTGCTCAACACAAGTACTGAAACGAGGTTGTAGTTGAACCCGTCATATCGATGTGGGCCACTCCCACAACTGTGCCCTCACATAGCAACCAATTTTGAGCTCTCCAACTTGCACTGCCAACAGTCAACAAGGAAGCATTTCCACTACTGCTATTTAGTAGGAAAAACAGAGAAGTAGAAACCCATTGAGATTACTGAAACAAATCCACTTTCAGATTTTCGGTCAATGCAAAACAGTTGTGCGCCTTCTGTAATAGTGATACTCTCGCCAAAAACAGTATCCACTTCACCAAGTTGAACAAGCAGCGAGCAAGACAACTGATTACCTTGTGAACAGACAATTCCCCGGTTGAAGCCTGTATGAGTGTATGCTTAACATTCCAGCACAATAGCATAGCTTTGGACTGTTGCCACAAATGCAAACGTGCATGTCTACTCATTTCTATAGCAAGCAACGGCTCTAATAGCACTGTTATCTGAGCACTCATTCCCTCAAACAGCATCTGGTCATCATCAAGTTTACTGCTACCCGACAGAACAACACCCCAACCAAGGTTGGTAATATACCTTTGCTGCATTTTTCGAATTCCACTTGAGCATCCATCGAGGTAGATGAAGGCTTGCTTGTGATAGGCACACTAGCGACTTGCTTGGGCTTCGACATGCTTTGGGATGTCTTGGAACTTGGCTGCAGGAGCCAGGAGGCACAAGTGTGGGTGGCCACCAGAGTAGCTGTAGCAGTTGGCTGCACAGTGGTTATCGATGAAGTGGCCGGGGCAGCTGTTGTCACTTGTCAAGGACACCGGCACGTAGGTGCCACCAGTGGAGCAAAGAGACGAACAGCTGGTCTGCACTGACCCCGCAGCCGCAACCCAGGCCAGCAACCCCACCACCAGCGGCTGCTCCGAGTGCCTGGCCTACTATAGGCACTCTCTGGTCTGCGTAAGCGCGCTGTGTATAAGCAGAAAGCGTCTTGAAGCGTCTTGAAGCCCGCTTCTCGCGATTTTGGGCGGTTTGGCGGGTTTATTCCATGTTTTTGGCTCAAACGCGTCGCACTAAGTGGAGACAAACAAGCCCTATACCGACAGCTTGAATTCCGGCTCCGAAGCACGGGGACACCTGCTACTTCCAATCAAATCCATGCTGTCGTCGTGGTCCAACCAACCGTTCCAACTTAACCGAACTCATTCCATTACAAAATAGAATACTCCTTCCATTTATGGAGTACATATAGATAAATAAATAAATAAATTTAGAAAAGAATCATGTTTGTTGAATTCAACAGGCAAAGTAGTTTTTGTGTTGTGCGCGGCCCTACTAGTAGCTAAGAGTAGAATAGTTTATTTGTGATGCTAACGAGGGGTTTTGTGAAAAACAACCTGACCGCCCCGCCCGACCTTTTGAAATGGTGCCACTGCTCCTTCGTCTTCATTTTCTTTCTCATTTTCCATGTGATTTGCTTTGCTTGAGTAGCGATTAGCGTAGCATAGAAGCAGGCTAATTACTAACACTTATAATTTATATTTAGGGCCTGTTTGGATTGAAGGATTTTTGGAGGAAACCATTCTGCAGGAAAAAAAACCTTTGGTTGCGTTTGAAACAAAGGAAAATGGGGATGGAGCTACGTGCATTTCACAGGAAAAAAAGCATCCACTCCAAATCAATGGAAATCTCGCTCGCTCTCTCGTCAAGTCTACCCGCACTTGCCTGTTCTTCACTCCTTCCTACTGGGGCTTCAACTGATGAGGGATAAGATTCACAAATCGCAACCACTGCCAACAGAGAAAAAAAAACAAGGATAGGTGGGAAAGGCAACGAACGGAACAGGGAGAAGGAAGAAGCTTTCCTGGTTGCGATGACATGCCCCTATGAGCCTGCAGCCCCGCCTTGGAACTCATGCGTTGAAGATGAGAGAGTATGAGGAAGAGACGCATAGGAGATATGGCCACTGGCCAGGCAGAGAAGAAGATAAGAACGACGACACGCAGAAGATAAGAACGTGTCCACGAGAGAGAATGACCAGCAGCGGTGTACAGTAAAAATTGTGGTAGTTTTGAATTAAATAATAATAATAGTATAGGTGAAGTATGGCTTGTGAGCCCGTAAATTACTCTAGCATGCAGCAACAACGGCTCTCTCCGTCCCCACTGAGTTTGTCACCCTGGATTCCGCGCCATCTTATTCGATGCTTTGTCTTATTCAAATTTTTTGCACAAATATAATTTATTTTGCTACGACTTATTTTATCAATGAAGATACTTGAATATTGATTAATTTATTTTATGATTTGCGTAAATATTTTGAATAAGACGGATGGTCAAACATGAAGTTCAAAAGTAAAAACGACGAAGTCCATGGGACGGAGGGAGTAGAAGCGATCAATTTATCAGGACATGTGATGATTCAACCATGTTCATGCAATCCAAACACCTCAAAGTATTTTTTTTCCTGCGTTTTGAAATCCTATAGTTTTTCACTTTTCGCTTTACCCTATTCTGTGTTTTTTTCCTTTCCTCTGTTTTGCATTCTCGTGTTCCCAAACAGGGCCCTTATAATCAAGGGACAAGAACAAGTCAGGAAGTGGAGTCTCTCCTAGCCAAAGATGGCATCCGGCGTATGGCGAGCACCCCCCCCTGTGTATGTGGATGCAGGCGCGAACTTATGGCCGTGGGGATGAGTGCGGGTACGGACCTATGCCTAATAGGTTAAAGACGGGTATGAAAATAGCATACTCGTACCTGTGGGCGGAGCCACGTTACCGGCGAGGGGGTGCCTAGGCACCCCAAAATTCTAAAAATTACTTATAAGAATAGATTTTCACCATTATTTTAAATTAAATTTTTATATCTATAAAGCAAGGCATCCCCACTATTTTGCGCTAGCTTCGCTCCTGCCGGCCGTACCCACAAACTCTTATGCCTAACAGGCAAAAGATGGGTATGAAAATAATATACGCCCGTACCCACAAACCCTTACTGACATGTGGTGTCACTATGGAAGATGTATATTATGGTAGTGTTTGGTTGGGCATATATAGATGAATGATGAGATGAATCATCCTAGATGGATTATTTATGCACGGGGCAAGTGTGAATAGGTACATGTTGATTGTTTGATTACCTATACATTGATAATACATGATTTTTGTTTGGATGGTTGTATGGAATGGTATGATCCGTTACAAGTTCGATTGTTGTATGAAATTGTATGATCTGGTACAAGAGATTGGGTGACTGTACAGGCGCATCCAAGAATTTTACACATTTACACATATTTGCTACGAATGCAACAATAGAAGATAAAGACAAAAAAAAAAAAAAAGCCAAGTCTCCACTGACATTAGTATTAGTATATTATAATAAGGTCCATAGTACAATTAGGTTGCAAAGTGTTACAGTGCCAAATAGGCTGGATCCATATACCAAGCATGATCTTGTTTAGGTAATCAATCCTAGCTTTATCCTTTTGTTCCATTGGACCATACATAGTAAGCTGCCTTTGTTTGTTTTCTCAATGTAAACGATGAAACAAAAACCACCCTACAAGCATCTAGTCTAGATATGTAGCTGCACCGGTGAGGATATATTCTTTCTCGTCTATAACTGCTCACAATGTGAGCGGTGTAGAAACTGCTGGTGAAATATTTTTAATTTTTTTCAGCACCGATGCTTCTATATTGCCACGGCGCCTGAATTTTCTGGCTTTAGCATCGGCCCCTGCAGTGTGTTGCATCGATGTTGAATTATTCTCACTTTTCGTTTTGGCATTCTCTTTCCTCATTTGAGCAACGGTATTTGATATACTGTGGGTATGGGTAGTCTAAGCTGCCTGTCTTGTGTCCTTCGTCCACAGTTTGCAATGAAAAGCAGAACTGTTCTTTCATCGCAGTTCAAAATCGAACGAATCAAAACACCATAAAAACGGTTAAAGAATCGTGAATGCTCTATTTTGTTTACAGTACTTTTCAGGAAATATTAATTCTCGTCAGGTGCCGAGGATAACGCATCAGGAATTCTGTAGTAAATAATGCAAAACCCTCCCCAGTCGAGTACGGTACGCGACCCCGCCTCCACTCCACTCAACTCCCCGACGCCTCCTCCTCCTTCACCCCCTACTCGGCTGCTCCTGCTCCGACGCCGGCCGCCGACCTCCCTCCCTGCTCCGACTCCGCCGTCGTCTCCCCGCCGCCGCTGCAGAGGCTCGCCGTGCGGGTACACGGCATGTTTTGCCCGCGGATAGCGGGCGCATTGCACGGCCCGTGGCGAGTAGGGCGGGTGTCGGGTGGCGGACGCGGGTGCTAGTATTCTATTCTGTTCCACTTTCCCACCATTACTTCCCCCGAGAATCTCCTCGTCAAGGTCAAGGCACAGGCAGCAACGCCCAACGCGGCCTCCACGCGAAATGCCCACCAGCTAATTACTACTCCATCCAGTCCAACAAGCATCTCATCTCCCTCTCCTCTCCACCCAGATCGGATTCATTCATCCATTCACTGCTCCCTTCCTTCCTTCGAGCTCACAGCTCTTGGCCGCCGCCGCCGCCAGCCGCCGGCAAGCTCAACACATCCATCCATCACCCATGGGCAGCTACAAGTACAAGTACTGCATGTGCTTCACGCGCAAGTTCCGATCCCCGGACGCCCAGCCTCCGCCCGACGTCCGCGCCGCCTACCTCTCCTTCAACTCCGACGTCCACGCGCTCCGCCGCTTCATCTCCCAGGCGCAGGGCGAGCACCCCGCCGACGTCGACCGCATCCTCGGCCTGCTCACGGCCGCCTCGGCAGGACATGGCATCGCACGCCTCGTCACCAGGTCGCCGGCGCCGGCCATGCCCACGCTCGACGACTTCTTCGCCTTGCTCTTCTCGCCGGAACTCAACCCGCCCATGGCGAACCAGGTTGGTTGCCTACCTCTTTATTTCTTGCCTGGCGCCTGCTGATCCTGACAATTCTCTACCTAATCCCACCCACGATTAATCACTGCTTACTTAATACTGTACCTCCCTTCACCTTTATCGATCAATCATCATCGATTCTGATTGATTTCGCCTGGGTTCATGCTCATTATTCCATTTCATCTGCTCCTCTACTGTCTTACAGCACTAGTGGTTGACTGCAATAGAACTTGTCCGAGGTCAACTCCCTCCAATCCACGTTAAAGATTCCAATTTTACCTGTCTCTGTCCATGGAATTGTTGGAGGAAATGGGAGCTTTCGCTTCATTCAGTTCCCCGAACAAGCTTCAATACTTGTCACAACCCGTGGCTGTCCGAGAGATCAAACTGGAGGAAGGGATTTTGGTAACCAGGAGGAAGATCGCCTTCCGACCTCGGTTGCTGTTTCTCCCTGGGTCCCACGGCTGGTGGACCCACTCTTCAATCAATGCCCTGCACTCCTTGCTCTCCAACCTGGGTGTGACAATGCTTCGCTCACCTCATTCTGTCATGGCTGTCATGGCCTGTCCTTTTCTCAACACCAGTCAATTGCCTGCCTGTCACTCTCCTCTCTCTCTCTGTTGCCATTCCAGGGAGATATCTTCGATTTTGGACGCTACTCCCTGCATTTCCTACTATATCTGTTGCAGTCTGCCTTCACATTGCAAGGCAGACACCAAATACTAATACTAATAGTAAGGCGAAGCCATCAGTACAGAGTAAAATAGTACCAGTCTTCTCACAGGACAAACATTCCCCTCTCTGAGTAGTACCTTATTGCTCTTACCTGTTAGCTTCATGCTACAACAAATTGTACAAAAGATTTGCCTTTGGATTACTTACTACTGATGTGAATTATTGATTTTGTTTCAAAGCTCCTAAACTGCAACTCTTTGCACTGTTCTGTGAATGTGATGTGCTTTAGCCTCATGTACAAAAGACTTGCAAAAATATTGTTCACCAATACCAATAAATGGGTTTTTGCCTCTTTTCTCACCATTACCTAAATTATCTGTCCAGGTTCACCAGGACATGTCTGCCCCATTCTCTCATTATTTCGTATTCACCGGACATAATTCCTACCTAACTGGGAACCAGCTTAATAGCGACTCCAGCGACATCCCAATTATAAAAGCACTGCAGGAAGGTGTTAGAGTCATTGAACTCGATATGTGGCCAAATTCTTCAAAGACCAATGTCGATATTCTTCATGGAGGGTATGAATTCTGTTTTTCAAAAACGTTCACTATTTTTATCTAATGGAATTGTTGCAACATAACTGCATGTGAGTACAACTTCTTATGTGTGAGGATGATGTTATGGGTGCGGCGTGACCAGCACTCAACTCTAAAACAAGATGCCATTATGAGGCGTGCTTATGGAAGTCGGCTGGGGCCACGCACCTCTCAGCCCTACTCTCGCCACCCTGTTGATTCTCGGCTTCTTTTGCTCTCTTGCTTTTTCTTTGTATAGCTCTGTATAGTTTCTTTTTATTTTTCCCTAGTGCCTAGCTTAGTTTGCGTCTGTTTTGGTTTGTGCCGTCTGGCAAACTCTCCTTTTTAATATAACAGGCAGCTCTTCTGCTGGTTCGTTTCAAAAAAAAAAAAAAAAAATGCCATTATGGTTACACATAAAGAGGACACAAATTTTACATATGTAGCATGATATACCTAGCATCACTTCATGAGGAAGGATGAATTCAGTTCTCTTGCTCCCTGTGATAACAATGCAGCAAGAAGCATATTTCCCCTGATATATCACTGCTCAGTTCTATATCTGTATGGGCCAGTTTGTTATAAGTACTCCGTGCTGCTTGAATTTACAGCCTTTTTTTTTTTGTTCTCTCTGGCTCTGTAAAAATTATTTCCCTGACTCTTTTTTTTTTTTTGGGTATTTTTAAAGGACATTGACTGCACCGGTAGAAATGATCAGGTGCTTGAAGTCCATTAAAGAATATGCCTTTTTGTGCATCAACATATCCGCTTGTCATCACTCTTGAGGATCACCTTACACCAGATCTCCAAGCCAAAGTAGCTAAGGTAAAGTTTGCTTAGTATATCAACTCCTTGCACTTGTCCTTTTTTAGAACCTCAATCTAACTTTAAATTATCATAGATGCTCACTGAAACATTCGGAGATCTACTTTTTATACCTAGTTCAGACCCAATGAAAGAGTTCCCCTCTCCAGCATCTCTGATGAGGAAAATAATCATCTCGACTAAACCACCACAAGAGTACAAGGAGTTCCTCAAAGTTAAGGATAACCAAAATGGCAGTGGAAATATAGCTGATTTGCCAGACACAGGAAGCCTAAGAAGAATGGATTCAAATACTGATAACCAAAATGGCAGTGGAAATCTAGCTGCAGACACAGGAAGCCTAAGAAGAATAGATTCAAATGCTGATGAATCTGATGGAAAGGTATGCAATATCACTGTCTTGTCTAGACACACACCCATGATTTAACACAAATGAGATAAAACTTATTTCCATAAACAGGATGAACTGGATGAGCAAGATGAGGAAGATTCCGACGAGGATGATCCCAAATTTCAACAGGACACTGCCTGTGAGTATAGGAAACTGATCACCATCCAAGCTGGCAAACCCGAAGGCCATTTGCGGGATGCACTAAAGGTGGATCCAGAAAAAGTCAGGCGGCTTTCTTTTTGAGAGAGACACAGTTAGCTAAAGCGACAACTTCTCATGGTGCTGAAGTCATAAGGTAATTTATGTGATTCATTCAGTGCACCAGAATACTAAGATTTGGTATTGAGTTGTTATAAGAGTGCTTTTGTGAGTTTATAATCTCAGCATCTTACTTATGCCATTGAATCATATTCCTCTCTTTTTTAGTCCATAGGGATCCAACAGGTTTATATTGTAGTCTTACAGTAATGTGAAAAAAAAAATTATGGAAGAGGCGGGGAGGAACTGGCAGTGTTGCCAACGTTACAGGACAGGACACACATGATAAGTCAATAAAAGCTGAATTCTGTAGCTCCGTACAAAACATAGGCTACACATGATATCTTTTAGTTGAAAATACAAAATCATTTGCCCCTAATACTATCAACATTAACCAATCTTAAGATTGCATCTCTTTTAAGGTGGTTATCATGGTCACACACTTGCTGAGGAAAATTTAAATTCTGTTCAGGTTCACCCAGAATAATATACTCCGTGTGTATCCAAAGGGCACGAGGGTTAATTCTTCAAACTATGATCCAATGAATGCCTGGACACATGGTGCTCAGATGGTTGCATTCAACATGCAGGTGAGATTTCAGTTCTTAACTGCCATGTCACCCACAAATTTCCACTTTCTTCGTGCTTTTATACTCGCATAGTATTAATATGTGTGAGTGTGACTGCTGAGAGCAGTAACCTAATACTTTGGGCTTTCATTTTCAGGGGCATGATAAAGCACTCCGGCTGATGCAAGGATTTTTCAGAGCCAATGGGGGCTGTGGGTATGTTAAAAAACCTTACTTCCTGCTAAGGACAGGTCCAAATGGGGAAGTATTCGACCCCAAAGGTAGTTTGCCAGTGAAGAAAACTCTCAAGGTAGGTGTATGTTTCCCAGAATTTGACATCCGAATTTGCTAAAAAAAATGTTCCAACTGAGCTAGTCCATAATCTGGTATGATGTGCAAGCAGGTTAAAGTATATATGGGAGATGGATGGCGTATGGATTTCAGCAAGACTCATTTTGACGCCTTTTCACCTCCAGATTTCTATACCAGGGTAAGGCAACAAAGATGCTCATTTGGGACTTATGTGGTTAACATAACAGTGGTGAAATGAAAATCACATGCTATGCTGGGATGAAGTTGTAATAATAACTAGAGGTTCCTAATGGAAATGCTCTCTGAACACATACAGGTAGGGATTGCTGGAGTGAGGGCGGACACTGTGATGAAGAAGACAAAGGTGATTGAAGACCAGTGGGTGCCAGTGTGGGACGAGGAGTTCACATTCCCTCTGAGGGTGCCGGAGCTGGCCCTCCTGAGGATAGAGGTGCAGGAGTACGACATGTCGGAGAAGCACGACTTTGGGGGGCAGACGTGCCTGCCGGTGTGGGAGCTGAAGCAGGGCATCCGTGCTGTGCCCCTGCACGACCGCAAGGGCAACAGGTACAAGTCTGTTAGGCTGCTCATGCGCTTCGATTTTGTCTAGCTAGTGGCCTTTCCTGCACAAAAAAACATTCAGATTCAGTCAGTCAGTCAGTCAGCCAGTCATGCAGAGTTTTCTTCTTTTGCTTCTACTTGTGTGAGTGTGTTTGTTACAGTGAAATCAAGCTAGTATGTATGAGTTAGCAGTAGTGTGTGTGTGTGTATGTATGTATAGACTAGAGTGTACTGATTTTGTCAGCCTCACGTCCATATTCAATTCTTGCGTACATCAATGTGTATGTATGTACTGATTGTGTCGGAATAAAAGCTGTATGGAAAGAAGGAGCAGATCGACCGAACAGCCTTTTTCGTGTTGGAATTTGATTTTTGTTCTCCCCCTCTGAAACTCTGAAACTGTTGCTCAATATTGATGATTATTATAGACTGTTTTTTTTTTTTTTTTTTTTTTTTTGAAGTTTTGGGGGAGGCGCACCACCCGAATATATTCAAGTGCCCTAAAAATGGTGATAGCCTTGTTTTTAAGGAAAACGAGGCCAAAACCCCGGCCCAGGTTAATTGTGGAAAATCGGACTAAAACCGTACAACAACGGCCTCGCCCCGAGGCTATGGTGTGAAGTCCACAAATGAAACAACAACAACGACAACGACAAACTCTCCAGCATTGGAGAGAGGGGTGGCTATCCACAGATACACAAAAGAAAGAGAAAGAGAAAACCTAGCCCAAACGAGAGAACTCTAGACAAGGCCGCAAGAGGCCCACCGAAGCGCCAATCTGCGCCCGCCGAAAAACATACTCGCCGCTTTCACCATGGCGAGTACCCTCCACCACTCCTCGTAGCTACGCTCGCTCCACAGGGGTGGAAGGGGGGACTAAGAGTGACGGCTGGCACGCCAGACCGTGGGATCGGCCGAACACGACGACCTCCCTTCGAACTGGTGGTGACATCCTCCAAAGACATCCGGCCCACGCACAACCATCCAACGCCGTCCACGGGGGAGGAATCCGTGGAGGGGATGGCGGCGGCGGTGGAAACACCACCCGGCATTTGATATTACGGCACCACCGGGAGACCGCCGACGGAGCGTAGGCGCCAACGGAGGACACTCGTCGGCGGCGGCAACGCCCGACAACCAAGCCTGGGGACCTACTCAAGGGAGGCCACAACAACACGAGGGGGAGAGGCACACGGAAGAACACAAGGCCACGGCACGGCGGACTCTACTCTTCCACGGTGACGCCCTCAAGAGGGTCATGGCGTCAAAGACGCCGCCACCACCGGCTCTAGAAACTAGAGCTAGGCATACGCCGGGAGGAGGTCGATTGAGAACCCGGTCCAAAGAGTTGGGAAGAAAACGACGCCCCCAAGGAGGTGAACGGGCGCCAAAGGCGTCGTCGTCGATCGCAAAGACGGGGTCTTGCACGGCTTTCGCTGGGCTCCCAAACTCGAGGACCAAAGCTCGTCGATTTAGAGACCACGGGACCAAACCTCCGAAGAAGCCGAAGACTAGAGGGTAGTAGAGACGCGCCGCCCCACCGCGGGCGAGCCGCTGCCAAACCGCACGCGCGCAGCCTGCGAAGAAGAAGGCCGGGCACGCCGCCCCACCGCCGGCGAGCCCGCGACCAAACAAGACGGCCCGACCCCTTCCGCTGCCACCGTCGGGCCAGAAGCTGGCGCAGAGTGGTGGACGGCTCTACCCATGCGATGTCGATGGTTGACCGGGGCGAGGTCACGGAGAGACACAGGAGCCGCACCACGCGAGAGCCACGGCGGCGCCTGCCGGCTACGCCGGTCGGTGGAGGTGGGGGATGGGAGGCCGATTCCGGGCCCGGGAGCCGGATCCGGCCCGCCCCAGTCCCAGGTGTCGCCGTCGCCGTTGAGAGGAGGGAGGGACGCCGGGGCCGAGCACGCCGCCACCACCGGCGCCCGAGGGAGGAGGCAGATCCGGGCGGGGGCACGGATCTAGACCCGACGGCACGGATCCGCCCAACGCCGGCCGTCGGGGGGAGACATGGAGCGGGGAAGAGGAGGTTTGGTGACGAAGCAGGCTCCCGCACGAACGAGCTCGCGACCACCGCTCTCCTAGGCAAAGAGCCCCGCCGCCGCCGTCCTAGGGAGCTGCACGGGCTTCCCGGCAGGTCCCTCTAGCGGCGAGGGCGAGGGGAGGGGAGGAGGTGGGAGCGGGCGGGCGGCGGCGCCGGTCTTCCGCCCCGAGTCGCCCGGCGGGACGGGCGACGCGAGCGGCTGTGGTCCCCTCTATAGATTGTTTGTTACTTGTGGAAAAGTGGAGACCATTTTGCTACTGCTTGTAGCTTATTCCACACGAGTAAAGCTTGGTTGGGTTCAGAGTTCAGACTCAATATCTTTAATTTTCTTTAGAATTGGACGAGTCCTATTCCTATGTTGATGGGTGGTGGAATGCCCGTTTTTATGTCATGGTTATTTATTTTGCAGTGTAATCACTGAACCTTTGCAATTTGGTGTCTACAATACAATTTACAGCATAAGAAATTATGTTCTGATATTATCCATTATTGTACCATATATCACCAATTTTCAAATCTCTGCAGCTACTTGTCTGTAGCAGTAGTAGGCCAGGATAGATAGTTGATCAATCACATCCAGTCCTGTGCTTGTGTGTCATTCGGAGGCATGGTCTAAGGCTTTTGGATATTCACGTATTTGCTTCAATCCACATGTGTTTGAAGTAGGTTGGAGTGTATTTGAACTAAATTTCACTCCAATTTACTGTAACACGGGTGCTAGGGTGGGGAGCCACGGAGGGGAATAGGGCGATGATGTGTTTGAGAGCCTGATAAAGAAAGATGTGTGTGAGTGAGTTGTTGTGCTAGAAAATCATGGGAATAAGCAGGGAGCTCCATGCATATTGCATACCCTAGGAGAAGGGTCTTAGGGTGGAGATTTGCATGTAGGAGCTTGAGTTAGGACTGTTTTTTTTTTGAACCGAGGGGGACCCCCCATTTCGATTACGAAAACGGAAATACAATGTATGAGTAGCATCACAAACAGACCCAGACATTTTTAAGAAAAAAGAACAAAGAGCACTGAAACATATCAGTGTTAAGAGAAACAGACGGGCACTCATGCCAACAGATACTGCTGCCAACGAAAGCTAATCAAAAGAACAAGGACATAGCCGACTTGGCTTCAAGTCAGTTTTTAGGCAAAATACTCCATCAGAGATCACCCGCAATCTCAAACACTTGTCTTCTCTCTCGTTCTTCATCACTTGTCTTCGTCTTCAGCTTTGTCCTTCAAAAGTAAGACTGTGTTAGATTATTGTGTCTTTTTTGTAGCACCACAAAATTACAGTAAGTAGGATCTTGTCTAGTATTCATGTTGGAGATGCTCAATTGGGAGTACAGTAATTTCTAGTGAGAATCAGCGGGGGGAAAAAGAGCTCTACAAAAGCCAAACTGCCAAAGCGTGGCGCGTGATTTCTCCGACCGACCCCACACCCACTAAGCCAAAGGGTGTGAAACGGGAGCCAAAGGAGGGGGAACGGAGGCTCCGAGAGCCCGAGGATTGACGCGTGAGAGAAGCCCGCGGTGAGAGCCCGAGCTCGAGCCCGACACAGCGCCAGTATATATTTGTGGGACGGGCTGTCGGAGCGAAGCCACCGTCCATCCACGCTACCTCACCAACTCACCATTCCATTAGTGTTCACTGTTCAAGACTTCACCTTCCTCCTGTGCCGCTTCCAATCCCCTGCACTGCACTGCACTGCACCATCTATCTGCCGCCGCAGTTCGTCGGCGAACCCGCTGGTGGCGCAGTATGGAGGAGGAGAGCGGGGACGCTTTGCCGCCGTCCGTCGGTGATCCTGCTGGTGGCAGCCTGGAGGAGGAGAACTGGTACCCTTTGCCGTTGTGCCACAGAGAGAAGATGCCACCGTGTTATTCATCCCCATCGGCACAAATCTTTATCCTAGATTGCACTTGTGATGAATTCTCCGATGAATAATGTCTTAGGAACGATTATAAGATCTACGATGAAGTAGAGATGGCCAGGCTATGGGATATAGCAGAGTTCTTCCAAGGAGCTCTCTTCCAAGATTGCTCTTGGCGCTTTTGCAATCCTTGGTGCGCTGAAGAAGAGATGACCATGATCCCGTTCACGCTATGGGACGGCGATAGCTGGCTGATGTGTCAGCCTTTATGGTGGACGATGGCACCTGCTGGTATTGCGATAAGCAATCATGCTGCTGCAGAGACTATGGCCGGCGCCGGTGAGGTTTTCTTCCATTTATTTTTCCGTTTATCTCTCATTGTAATTTCTTCGCATGTTACGGATCGGAAGTTCTGTGTTGCCTTCTTACGACCTCTGCAGACTGTACAATGAATTTCCAAATCAATGAATCTAGCATGTTACTACGCGAGAGAAGATCTGCTAGTCTTATAACTATAAGGTGTCCGAGATGTCTTTCTTTGAATTTCATTTCTGACCCATTTGAAACACGGGTGAATGACTCTATCTCGGAAAAAAAAATTCTGATCCATCCAAATCTAGCTGAGCTGAATGAAATTGAAAACTGTTCTTGTTTTCCATGGTTTTTAGCTGCGCTGTCTCCCCTGCAACCTATGAACCTCGACCTCACTCTGCAACAACCTATGAACCTCGACCTCGACTTTACCACTGCTAGCAGCAAGGAGGCCAGTGGCCCTTCCCCTATGGGAGATGAGGTGGCGCCAATGGCACCGCAGCCGCCCTCACGGCCACTGCCGTCCTGTACGTCGCCGTCGACTACGGAGCTTATTTTGCATCCGGAGGCGAGTTGTAGCCTGGTGGAGGCCACTGATGCCACTTCAGATGCCACTTCAGTAGCAATGGCTGAGGAAGAGAACGTTCTAGCTGGTAAGATCCATCCATCAATCGATTCATCCTGTTGTTTCTTTATAATGTTGTTGCCTTGATTCCTCAAAAAAAAAAATGCTGTTGTCTTATAGGTGTACTCCATACAGTGAAAGTTCGTCAGTCTAAGGAGCAATTGCTACTTCGAATCCAGAGTCTACTTGCGCAGGTAGGAAACAAACAAGTACAATTACTATTATCTAAATAAATAGGATGTAGTCGTGTCTAAATTTACTTTAAAACTTGCAATTTTTGTTGATGTCACCTCAACTAAAAAAATCAATTAGAAATCGAAGTAAAATAACCAAAAAACAAAATGCTCGATTCCTAAAAATTTCTTGGAACCGACCAGTTTCTAAAATAGAAACCGAATTTCTTCAAGAACTGAGGAACCGAACCGAGCTGAAACTGAAAACTGAATGCCCATCGCTAAGTTAGGTCTACATACACTGGTAGAAAAAAAAATAGAATTACTATCAACACTTATTTTTTTTTTGAAATGTACTGTCAATATATTCCAATATGATTACTTGAACTTAAGTATGGCATAAGAGGTGCTTGTGAGTTTGAGAGTATTTTTTTGGGTCCATTTCATATTCTGATCCGTGTGAATTTAGGGCTCCTTTGAAAAGTAGGAATTTCTCAGGAAACTACGGAAGTATACAGGAATTTCTTAGAAATCAGTTTATTTCATAAGAAAAACGCAGGAATAGGAAAATTTCCTGTATCCCAAAGGGGGCCTTAACATCTTTTTTTCTTCCATTCATGCCTATGCATACCCATTTCAAATTGATTGCATTCCACGGCAGACTGCTGAGATCTCCAAGTTCTTTGGTGCCTTTTTCGACATACAAACATGGTCTGAATTCAAAACCTGAACCACAATCGGTCGAACATACAAACAATGAGATTATGTTCTATCATTTCTCTGTCTGTCAGTCATAAAATATGTGTTCATTAAGTTCAAAGTAGCCACTATTCGAATCTAGGGATTATCATTTCAAAAATGAGGTGTCTAATTCCAGTGACGTGGTGTTTAATTTTGTTTTCTTGAGGCAATTACACCTTTTACTCTTGTAGGTCCTGTCCGGATTCAAGGAGATTCTTGAAGCTCCAGCTTGGGATCCAAATTAACTAGTATAGGTTTTGACTAGCTTTTGCGATTTACATAACTCCATTTTTTTTTTTTTTTGACATTACATAACTCCAAATTCTACAATCTGATAAGCTGGACAATCCTAACTTTCTTTAGCTTCTAGAGTTGATAAGTCATAAGACCAACCCGTCCTTCACTTCTTTTTCCTCCCTCATATAGTAAAAATGGAGAGTAAAGGAATTATGGACATTTTACTTCAAAACATCCCATCATGGCTTGTGCAATCTATGGATCCAAACAAACCTCCCATCTCAGCCTTTACACTCCGGCTTTCATAAGCTATTCAAACACAAGCTTACAAAGAAGAATAACTCATGGTAATGGAAATGATAAAGGGTCTGTTTGCATACACCAGATTTTTTTTTTGAAGTGTACATACACCAGATTTAGCTAGGTCCAATTAAAACTCCAAATCTGCTACTGGACCTAATAGTTAGCCAATGCCCAGCCTGGCTAATAGTTAGTTCGTCTATTAGTATGATTGTTTGGACCCACGAGTACTATTTTTAGCTACTAGTTATTAGCACTAGTGATCCAAACATGCCCTAATGCAAAAATCTGCATCAATCTTTTAGAAGTATAGTTTTATTAATATTGCTAATTATTTTTGAAACGCAATATTGCTAATTATCATATCATTTTTGCATTATTGGTGTCTAACATCATACAGTTCTAGATTGATGTATTTATCTTTTAGTAATGTTTCTATATTTCTCTATATTTTTCTTTTCATGGGACATTGTTTTCTAGTTTTTCTCCAAACACGCTGGAGAGCTGCATATCTTTATGTTAAACAAAGTAAAAGAAATGGTGCCTTACAGTAACCACTCTCTGTCCACTAGGAGAATACAGCACAGAAAAAAAAAAAAAAAATCGCCCATATAAAAGAAAGGAAATGTTACTATGGTGGAAAAAATGAGGACTGGGGCTATTGACATTTTAACCAATGATGCGATTGTTCCTAACACTTGCAGAAAAATGAAGGCCAACTGCATGTTTTGCTAAATTTTATGGAAAGCTGGAGTACCCTACCTAAATGTGTTGAGGATTATTATGCCCAAGCCCCACACTCTGGAGCTTCGGGTAGTTTAGTTCCTAGGAGCAATGCCCAAGCCCAACACTCTGGATCAAAACGATATTCAAGAAGAATATGGATGCACTTTAGGAAAGTTCGCACAGTCACAGATTCTAATGTCTTGGCAAGATGCTTATACTGCGACAAGGTCTTTCAGAGTTGCTCCAAGACAGGTGATACTTCTCACCTCAGAAGGCATGTTTTATCAAGACATAAGAACTTTTGGGACTTACAGTCATTTTCTCAGCCTCCCAAGACAACACAGAAGATAGAAATTGTTGAGAAGCTCATTTCTTTATCTAGAAAAAAAAAATAGTGAGAATGAGAACGGGCATATTGAGTTAGGCAACAACAATATGGAAGTCCAACCTGGTGATATGTCAAGAAATCACACCGATGACATGGAGGTTGAACCAGGTGATATGCCAAGGGAGCCCATAGTGGACATGGATGTTGACTCGGCCAAGGTCAAGAATGTCAGCCAAAGCAATGAGCTCTACCCTCTTATTGAGGCTTCCAGCTACCTGGTGGAAAATATACCTGGCAAGCTCAGCAAGCTTGATGCAGCAGTTGGCATCAAGGAATCAAGAGAGGATGAGGACAAAGTAAAGGTGTCCGGTACTCAACTCATGAGCTCGAAGAGACCACCTGATATTAACAGTTTCATGAATCATCATCCTAGAAGTGGAGAGAATGGGGGTGACAATGAGCTCAATGAGGTAGACCACAAAGATGTCAAAGTTGAAACAGGTGATGCATCAAGAAAGCGCAAAAAGTGTGCCTCAGAGTCAGAATCAGAAGCTTGGCTCCATTTCACAAAGATATTGGACGGTTCTGGCATCGTCGTTAAGGGAAAATGCAAATACTGTGGCAAGTCCTTGAATGCTCATCCAAAAATAAATGGTACTTCTCGCCTACTGAGGCACGCTAAAGATATTCACGGGGTAGAATTAGAGAGTCGATCACCTAAAACCAAAAAGAGACGAATGGCACCTACAACCAAGGCTAAGGTCGCGCAGTCATCTGAGTGTTTTGGACTTGCGCCCGACAAAGTGCCACTGCCAAGTGAGGTGATCATCCTGGAAGACTCAGGTTCGACAAACAGCTCCTACTTGTTCGGCACCCTGCTGCATTGATTTTTTTTTTATTATTCTTGATGCTTCATAGCCTACTATTAAGCTGGATATATCAAGATGTTATACTCCAGGGTTTCCTTTTTGTTCATTCATTTTACGGCCATTTCAGGTGACACAGCTAGTAAGATATCCAGACTAGAAGTACAGTTGCTTCACAGGATTAACTCAACACCGGAGCAAGAGGTTCTAGTGCAAATCAACGATGTCACCATAAGGAAGAAGGCACTGGAAAGTCTAGCAGATTCCGAATTGGAGGATGGTCCACCAAGATACTTGCGAGGCGATGTAAGTGGGTTTATTTAAAAGTTAGCTGTGGTTTTCATTTTTCAAGTGTATTTAAAACTAACCAGACGTATTGTGTGCAACAATGGCAACATCAGATCATTGATGCATATATCTACATTTTAAAAGATAAAAAGAAAGATGATACAAGAGCTCATGGAAGGGTCTACATAGAAACTACTGTGCGATGCCAACAACTTTTATATGGTCGTGCCTGCTCTATTGGCACTAAGAAGAACTTTGGGATTCAGTACCTTAAGCATGACTTGGTAACACTGAATTCTTTATTTGTGAATGAGCATTCAATACCCTTTCTTGTTTCGAATATCTGTCTACTCCATTTCCATATGTACTTATTGCAAAACATGTTCCTTGCTGTTGTAGATTTTCCTACCAATAAACCAGAACCGTAACCATTGGTACCTGGCAGTTATAAACACAAAAAACAGGAAGTTCAAGTGCTTGACTCAAAAAAACAGTTTCAAGAACGCAAAAGAACTGAAGTTAATGGTAAGCAGCATTCAGTTCTTAACTTCTATGAAATGCATATTGTACTACATTTCCAGTATCACTTCACAATTTCTTGTTAAAAAAGCTGAAGAAGATGGAACAATGCCTGGAGCTCGCCAGCAATGAAGTTCAATCCAATGGTTGGCCAGATTACAAACTTGCATCTTGGAAGTTCATGGACGAAAGTCAGATACAGATACCAAAGCAAATAGACATGTAAGCAAAACCTATCACACCTATAATCTGTAATGTTGGTCAATTTAAAAAATAGCATCCTAATACTTGTCATTCTTCAAGGTCATCATGTGGGCTTTACGTGATTAAGTACATGGAGTATTGGACAGGAGAAAAGATGAGCAAAACATTCACACAGGTATGCTATTTCTACTATATAGTGGTTTCCCATTTTAATTCGTTGCAAGCATTCATTCCATCTTGCTTATATTTTATCATATATATACAGGCGGATATAAAGCTTTTCAGGCTTAAATTAGCAGCAGAATTGCTGAGCAGTCCACTCAACAAGGCTTAAAGACAAAGAAGCAAGGCCGGAAGCGATCTCTCTCTGCCCTCTGGCTCTCTGGGCCTGACTGGGTAGTGTATAGTACTCGATGCCGGATGGAGGAGCACTAATAGACTTTGCTTATAATTACTTTGATTTACTTGTGTTTTTGTTCTTTTTTTCAGCAATTGGCTGAAAATTTTGTAAAAATAGCGTTTACAGAGGCCAAAAACTTCTTTTTCCATTATGTAAAAGAAATGTTTTGTCGGTTTTGCAATGTATAAGACTACAATAATTCAGTTCCAGGGCCTTGAACTCTTGACCAAGGCGAATTTCTTCCAACACCTAGACTTAAAAGGGGTGTTCGGCTGATGTTTTATACGGCTATGCTTATTTGCAGTGAAAGCAAAATACTTTCCATGGCTGATAAGTTCTCAAATACTTGGTCAATCGATTCTTTTTCCCTTCCAATACCATTTTAGTAGTTGCAAGACTTATATTTTTAAAGAAGCTCCGAAATGAATTCCGCATCCCTTTCCCCATGCCCTTGACTGAGCTGCCCCGCGTCCTCCCTCAGCGCGGCTGCGAGGGGGTCAGCCAGCGATGCTGCTGGGGTAATTGTAGCGGCTGCGGCGCACGGCCAACAGCCTACTCCGGCTCGGTGGAGGCGGCCCATGCACATCTGGCGACGCGGAGATTGCCCCCATGGAGGTCAGGGAGTCCCCGCGAGTTGCTACGCCGACCAGAACCACACTCGCCTCGCCGCCACTTCCTCCTCTTCGTCCGATGTTTTTTTTTCAATCCAATAAACCAGCCAAACAAGAATTGACATTTAATTCTAAGAAAAAGTTTTCGCGATACAACTGTACGTGGCATATCTCAGTATGCAAATCTGCTAAGCAATAGGATATCAGTCATAGATTTCTTTTTTTTTCTCAAGACGGATTGCCGATGAAGAAATTGGAGGAAGCCATTTGCAACAACTTGCATGATCCCATCCTAATAATAACGATAAGAGAAAAGATCATATCCAATAATGATGAGCTCGATTATTTTCTAAGACTGATAGCACTGACATGGTCCAGATGAACAAGCTTTTTATATCTAAACATATATGTATGTCGCCTTGACATGACTCATATGAACAAGCTTTTATATCTAAACATATATGTATGTCTTCTTGACAGAGTACAAGTAGGTGTTCCTAACGAACGCAGCATATCTAAACTGTCACAAAACAAATCATATCTTCTTTACTCGGTACAGATAACCCAAATTCTTCCAGATCATCAGGAAGGTGCCGAGTAGGAAGAAGGTCGGACGAAGGTGAAGAAGATGCCCATGAAGCTCCGAGCCTTGGCCGAGCAGGAAGAGGACGCTACAGATGAAGGCGAAGAACATGCCCATGAAGTTTTGTGCCTCGGCTTTCTTGCATCTTGTCCTGCGGTTTGCCTTGTTGGCCCTTCTAGACATCTTTGGTCCTTCTACACCTTCTGTGACATTTTTTTTCCGATTACAAGGATGATGCATGCATACCAACACTGGCGGCAAGTGTATTCATGGGTATTCTAATGAATACCCAAGATTCTAGTACCAAAAAAAATACATATACCAATATACATGTATAATCTCTTTTTTAATTGGAGCAAGAGGTAAAAAGGCCACAAACAAGGAATCCGCTATATTTTTTGCTTCAATTTTTAGAAATTTCGCATACCCAGCCCTGATTTTTGGCATTTCGCATACCCAAATTATTGATTCCGGCTCCGCCCAGTGCATACCAATAGCACCACACAAGCTTATGCCCGTGGATGCCTCTTCTACCGTACGCATCTTGTGTGTTTTTCTCTGTAGATAACCAAGTTTTCTCGACACCATGGCGTGGCTAGAACCTGAAAAGGATAATACATAGGTTCTCGTTAGCCTTGAGATACATATACGTATCTACAACTCTACTTGACCACATAAAAAAAACTTGAATCAAAATATATAGGAGGCCAATATAACGTGACTAGTCACGCGTTCTAGGGGCTTGTTTGGATGGCGACCTCGCCTTGGGGAGCCCCGCCCAGGCAGGTCGATCTAGCCCGAGGCGCCGCAAATCGACGGCTTGGAGAAGTTGCATGCCCAACAGCGTTTCAGTCCCGATCCAAACAGGCCCTAGGAGCGCACAACCGTCTTCTTTGCCGTGATGTCCGGTCTATCTTATTCTCCTGCCTGGCACCCCTCCTGCTTTCCCCCCCCCCACCCTCCACCATGGCAGCCAACGAATCCCGCCCCAGCCCTCCTCTAAGCTCCGTCGATGTTGTCCTCTCCCCGCCCCCACCACCGGTGGCCGGCGATCCACGTCGACTCACTACCTCCCGCCCTCAACCGTTGACCCGCCCTCCATCCCCTAATCCTAGGGAAGGTCGTCGTCGACCTCCACCGTAATGGCCCCCACCCCGCCCGCCTCCACCACCGTGTCACGACCATCTCCCCTAAACCCTCTTCCGAGACCGCCAAGAAACAGATTTCCTTACCTACCGTCGGCGATCTCCTCGCCGAAACCCTAGCCGCCACCGTCTTCTTATGGAGATCTAGCCTCCCGCCAAATCGATAGCTCCTCCTCGGCATATGAAATGCAAAAAACAAATTGTGTAATGCAATGCTCTAGATCGGAAGATGAACCCAAGGAGCGATACTTCCGGTGGCTAATCTAATCTAACAATGTGCACTACGCAGGTTTCAGGAGAGTCGATACTTCTGCTTTATAGGCAGGTAGCAACACAACTCTGTCCCTATATTCATCGCAGAGTCCCTAGCTTTACCAACATTTAGAATATGCAGACAACAACACAACTCTTTCCTATATTCATCGCAGTCCCTAGTTTTACCAACATTTAGAATATATGATGAAATAGTAGTAAATACCCATACATTATCATTTGTGCGAGGGCCTTTTTAAAATATGTGTGGGTTAAGTGACATGACATACACTTATCAATTACATACTTCGTTTGTTCCCATTGTTGTGTCGGTCTGGCTATGTGTCTATGTGTTTAGATTCAAAGCATTTTCTATGTATGTAGACATTATTATATATGTCTAAATTCAGAGAATCTTTCGGGTAGAAGACCAAAACGACAAATAAATGGGGCCAACGAGCCGGGGAAACGACCAAGGCCGAACGACCAAACCGGGGAAAGAGTAAGATCAAACCGGTGCCATGAGGATGGTTTCGGTTTACATGCGGTTTTGACGGTCTCGGCTCCGCACCAAACCGGGTGCTATGAGGATGGTTTCGTTTTACATGCCAGTTTTGACGCGTCCTGGCTCCGCACCAAACCGGATGCTACGAGGATGGTTTCGTTTTACATGCCAGTTTTGATGTGTTCTTGCTCCACACCAAACCAGGTGCTACAAGGATAGTTTCGTTTTACACGCCAGTTTTGACGTGTGGCGGCTCCGCACCAAACCGGGTGCTACGAGGATATATGATTTCATAATACATGCTAGTTTCACATATAGGGAAAGAGCAAGACCAAACAGTCATAGCACGTGCTGGCTCCACACCAAACCGGGTGCTACGAGGATGGTTTAGTTTTACATGTCATTTTTGACAGACTAGGGAAAGAGCAAAACCAAACAGTCATAGCGCGTGTTGGATCCACCAAACCGGTGCTACGAAAATGATTTTTGTTTTACATGTGAGTTTTGAGACCAGGGGAAAGAGCAAGATCAAACAATCATAGCACGTGCTGACTCACATAACCAGGTGCTACGAGGATAGTTTCTTTTTACGTGTATTTGGCCATACAAACTGTCTTGAGTTTTGGGCAGGGCAAGCCGCATGCGAGAATCGTGCGCGGGGAGGTGATGGCGATCGCCCCCGGGGCTTGCATTCTGTAGCGAGCGAGATATGCAGAACATCGTGTTTTTTTAGAGACTGCAGGATAAAGCAAATGATGGACCCTTGTTTTCTTCTAAAATAGTCAAAATTGGAATGCATGACCCTTTTTTTTTTTTTTTTTTGAGAGAGAGATAAGAATGCATGACTCAAATAGCTACTCTGTTGGAACAGATTTTGTCTCCAGCCTAACCATTGTTTTGTTATGAGGTTACAGCTTATATAAGCTTGCAACAAACGTCAGTTAAAGACACATGTACCTACAATATTTATGTGACTGCCTAGCAATACGGCAGGTTTGTAGCAAAGTACTACTACGCTTCCGAAGGACTGAAGGCTCATGCCAAGAACTACTGCGCTTTTGAAGGACTGATCCAGTTACAGACTGCTTTAGAAGGACTGAAGGCTCCTGCCAAGAGCTACCACGCTTTCTGGAGTGATCCTTCTAGGATCTGCTTTAGCAGACCCAGACCCTTTCAGTCCCTCCACCTGTGGCCGCAGCTTGGGTTGCAGCAGATGAAGTACAGTGTCATGGCTTGCTCTCCGGAAGTTGGGGCCTGCGAGTTTAATGTATCAGCATTACATGTAACAGCACAAAAATCAAGTGCAACTATGATAAAAATGAATCTATGAAGGATTCCAAAACCACCAGTAATGAGTCAGCTATCACAGCTATGTTCTAAAGGCATGCGATGAGTGACCTCATATGCGAGAGGTCCAGGGAAATCACTGCCAGCATTTGGGACCAAGCTTCTTGAACAATATGATGGATTAGGGATCCTGCGATTCCTGCCAGCATGTGGGACCAATCTTTTGAACAATATGACGGATTATGATTCCAAGAAAATGGAAATTTTGTGGAATACTGCTTTGGTTACATCTGGACAGGTTGATTTGAGCTTTTATTGTATGCAGTAGCCAGTTTTCTTTTAGGGGATATGCAGTAGCCAGTACGTGGATACCGCATTTCCACAGGGAGTATCTCCTCCAATTTGGCTTTGGCTGCAGATGCAAAACCTCCCTAGACACAATAATTCCGAATAAATCATGCAGCAGCAAGCACTATTATTACCGATATCAGTGTATTAACAAACTCCAACATGCTTTCCGCATTAGCTGTATAGATGACATAACAAAACCATCACCTTTAGCGACAACAAAAGCACGTAGACAGCATCTGGATACAAACCTGAAAAAAAGCAGCTTCTGGATGGTTGCAGTTGTAACATCTAACACTTCTGGTGCGAGGCAGACTAGGATCAGTTGCTGCATCCTTCAGGACATCTTTGGGTTCACCAACAGGCTTACGGATAACCCTTTTGTACACACAAGTATCAGTGGCAATCTCCTGTTCACATCAATGATTTAAAAACGGAATGGTCAGCAAAACTATGAGCAGGCTTGTTAATTGAATGTAAAATTTGAATGAAAATTGTATGTTAAAATAAACAATGAGACAAGTTCACACTTCACTGCACACAAAAGAAAGAGCGTCTAGGGAAATAAGAAAACCTTAAAAACTATCTACTTCATATGTTCTGTAAACTCCAAAAGCATCAGCAAGGGCAATGCATGATTTCATTTAAAAAGTCATTCAGTTTCAAGCTGGGCTCTCCACCTTCACCCAGGGGCAAATACCCAAATATAAAAACATAACTTTGGCTAAAATCCAACCACATATGCACCCATAAGGCAAATGCAAACCCCCCCACCCCCCTCTCTTAAATTTATTCTAGCTTCGGCACTGGCTTCATCAAAAGGAGGATTTCTGGTACTGTTTCAATAATTACTTCCACTGGTTCAAAATAGTTTCTCAACAATACGTGCACAGGTCAGAGAGTTAGGATGGTAAGGCGAGACATGCACCGCCCCTTTTCCCCCCTTCCGACCTAGGAATGGTGCTAATGCTACTAGTACCACAACACAAAGGAAAGACCAAAATAAATGGAATGGTGCTAATGCAAAAGGACATAATAAGGCTCAATAAATTTTCATGTTGTTAGCTGGTACAGTCCTCCCAAAATGCATTAGTGAAGGATCCTCCACTGGGAAACGTGCTGTCCATTTAACGAGACCACAGCCTACAATGTGTAGCCATGTTGAAAATTTTGATTGATATATCTCAGATGATAGACAGCATTACAATCGCAAGGATCAAAGTTAACACAACTGAAAAAATAATAAACATGTAGTGGCAAATAAAGCATCAGAATTGATTGGGATACTACTTTCTTGGCATGAAATGAAACTCTTCTTGCTCAAGGAACCTGGAACCCTCAAGCATCTCAGAACCTTGCAAACTCATTTTCTCACTGCTTAACTAAGTCTACAACAAACAATTTTATAGCCACTTCAGCATCATTTTGAGTAAGGAGTATTTCTTAAACATGGGTTAGGCTTGTACACAGACACTGGTCACGTTAGGAGACCACAAACCAGGAAGTCTGTAAACACTACTCAATCAAAGCAGTATGTTTTGAGCCGAACTGAATTTTTTAGGTAACAGTTAAAGCAACAATAAGACATCTGTGTAAGCTCAAGAAACAAAGCACCAGCACCAGCACTTCCAGCAGAATCTAAGGAGGTACCATCACAAACCAAAATTCAGGCGCAAAAGGACAATAGCGTGATTGTCAGCTTCAAACATTCGCCGTGAGTGAAGAAATCACAACAGAAACAATGTGCCACCAGACCATATCCGCATCCATCCTTACACAACAGATCACTAAACCCAGCCTAAACCCACATGCTAAACGGGATAGCTGTATGCTATTCAAATAACCAACCTGACCCCCGCTCCTCGGAACCTAGGGTTTCCCCGAATCAATAACAAAATCTGGAAAAAGAATGCATAAATCTGAGGACGAAGAAGGAATCCACCTCATGCTCGCACGATTGGCACGCGTAGAGGAGAGTGCGCGTCTCCTTGTCCTCCCGCGGGTACAGCATGTTGTTGCTGCGGCGAAAACAAAGCAAAATGAAAATACGAACCAAACCACCGCGATTCCTATACCAAAGAGGGACACGAATGCCGAAAACTCCGTCGCTTTTACCATTCGCGGCAGAACTTGAGAGTGCTCATGGCGGTGGACTCGTCGTCGCGCCCCTACTCTCTTCGCCTTCCCCTTCCGCTGCTTGACTGCCTGTCCCCTTCCTCGGCTACTCCCTTCTGCTCCTTTTCACTCAGCGGATCCTGGCAGGTGGGCCACTTGGACCCACCTGGCAGTGAGATATAGAACAACGAGTCTGGACCCACCTGAGGCCGGACAAGTACACGCGTCGGACGTTGGACGCTGCCGCACGAGGGCCAGCTACCCCGTTGCCGCACCGGATCCCGCTGACCCCTCCGCTCCTACTCCCCTGCGCCTGCTCGTCGTCTCCCCCCGCTCCAAACCCTAACTCCAATCCGGAACGGCCGAAAAAAAATTCGCGAAGATCGCTCACAATTTCGCTACTGACTACCTCCCGGTACCTCCTCCGGCCCGAATCCTACTCGTTCGCTATTTTTCGATTTTTTTATAATTTTGGAGGATTTTGTTTTTATGTGGATTTGGCCATGGCAGGACGGTGATGCAATGATGCACATGCTGGTGGCCCCGGATGGGGGCGGAGGGGAGCTGCATCCGTACGGGCGCGCCGCCGGCGGAGCAGGAGCTGGAGCTCCTCCGCGATAACGCCGACGACGGCCTCGAGGGACACGTGCGGTATGTGGGCGCGCCCAAGAACTTCTTATTGTTGTTGTTGCTGTGCTTGTTGCAAAATCAGTGGTGTTTAGTCGGCATCGGTGCGCTGGGCGAAGGAATGGTCTCGTCTCTGCGCGTTCCTTGTTGGCTTGCTTGATGAGGAGCAGTGACAGTCCCCTTGCTCCACTTCGGACTTCTTGTTTCTATATGTGCTTCTCCTATTTCAGAAATGGTTGTGTTAAATTAAATCCTGTTGTTTGATTCTCTCATTCCTTTACTGCGGTTTCGATCAGGTGCCTGCGGTGTGGAATATCCGGCAATGCGACGCCCCATATGCGGCGTGGGCGGATGGCCCAAGAACTCTTTGCAATGCGTGTGGCATTGCTTACAGGAAGGTAAATCCATGCTCTTTTTGTTCTCAAGCAGTCATGACAGAGTTGTTTTATGTGTTGCTTGCTCCGCCACACTTGTTTTGCAATTGAATGTTGTGGGGCTCTCTTTATCAACTCTAGGAGATGTTATAGGTTAGAGTTAACTTTATGGTTCACAAGCACTATCTTTTCAATACTACTGTTGGTGCCTTTAATTTGCACTAGGTGCCATGCACTGTAAGGACTATTTTCTCCCTTGTCAGCTGGAGGTTATGTATTGTTGTTTTTCTTGCGATCACAGGTCAACCTACATGCAACCATAACACTTCTAATGCAGTATGCCACATTTTTGTCTGCAGCGGTACAACTTCTTTCCAAAAGGAACTATTGATCCGTTATATTTGGCAATCATGAAATAGTTGAATTATGTGTCAAATGTTCTGACTGTTTGCCTCCTTGATCGGCATAGCACAATGTTTTAGCCATACTATACCCCCCCACCCCTCTCTGAAAACAGATAAATCATTTTTTTTTTTTTTTGTGTGTGTGTCTTTGAGAAACTTTGATGTAGCATGTTAGGATCGAAGACCACATGGTACATGCTACTTATAGCAACCATAAGAGACATCACGCTCTATCTTTCTTCCATTATGGCTAAGATTGCTGTTCTACTGGTCATTTTCCTCCCATTTTAGCATGTTGAGAAGAATCTGCAACTAAATATGCCTCATTGTGCCCTTACCTACTGCTCAAACATTTTATTATTCATTTCCAGGGCAAAATGAGAAGAATGATAGAAGCTGAACCACCCATAGATGAGGCTTCACTTGCGAAGCTGGTTCCAGAGGTAGGCATGGAATTTGTGAGTGAGGAAAAGGCATACGAATTCTACAACAAATATGCTGGGCATGTTGGTTTTAGCGTTAGGAAAAGTACATCACATAAATCTTCAGAAAATATTACCAAAGTAAGAACTTTTTTGTGTGCTCAAGAGAAGGCTACAACAGGGATAAAAAATCACTGGAAGCAAAGAAACCAAGACTGGATACACGAATCGGTTGCCCAGCGAGGTTGATTATAAAAAGTCACACCAGAGGGCAAGTATAGAGTCACGGATTTTTAAAGCAGAGCACAATCATCAGCTGGCCCCTCCTTCAACTATGCATATGTTAAGGTCGCAGAGGATATTGACAGAACTTCAATCTGGAGAAGCAGAACTATCCGATGATTCTATAGTGACACCAACAACAAAAGCAACTGGTGATCTTGTTGTGAGACAAGTCAGTTTCCTTCGGAGTATCTCTCTTCTTCCAGCTGATTACAAGAATTATCTCCGTTCGAAGCGTATGAAGGCCATGCAACCTGGTGATGGTGGAGCAATATTGAAATATTTACAGACAATGCAAATGGACAACCCCTCGTTCTTTTACACTATGCAAATCGATGAGGATGACAAACTGACTAACTTCTTTTGGGCAGACCAAAAGTCTAGAGACGACTTCAACTATTTCAGTGATGTAATCTGCTTAGACACAACATACAAAATAAATGGATATGGTAGACCACTTGCGTTATTCCTTGGTGTGAATCACCATAAACAAACAATTATTTTTGGTGCAGCTCTGCTTTATGATGAATCATATGAATCATATAAGTGGCTTTTTTGAGAGTTTTAAGATCGCTATGCATGGAAAGCAGCCTGCAGTAGCTTTGATAGATCAATCTATTCCATTGAGTAGTGCAATGGCAGCTGCCTGGCCAAGTACCACTCAACGAATCTGTGCTTGGCATGTGTATCAGAATTCTCTTAAGCACCTCAATCATGTTTTCCAAGGTTCGAAGACATTCGCAAAGGACTTCAGCAAATGTGTCTTTGGCTATGAGGACGAAGATGAATTCGTATTTTCATGGAGAAGTATGCTGGAAAAGTATGATCTTAGACATAATGAATGGTTGTCTAAAGTGTTTGCTGAGAAGGAACAATGGGCCTTGGCATATGATAGACATATATTTTGTGCTGACATCATAAGTGCACTTCAAGCAGAGAGTTTCAGTAGTATTTTGAAGAAATTCTTGAGTCCTCAACTGGAGCTGCTGTCCTTCTTCAAGCACTATGAAAGAGCAGTGGATGAACATCGCTATGCTGAGCTGCAAGCTGATTTCCAAGCTAGTCAGAGCTATCCAAGAATACCCCAGCCAAGATGTTAAAGCAAACTGCTCATACATATACCCCAGTGGTGTTTGAGATCTTTCGTAAAGAGTTTGAGCTATTCATGGACTCTGTGTTATTCAGTTGTGGGGAGGTCGGGACGACATCTGAGTACAAGGTTGCTTCATCTGAGAAACCCAAGGAACACTTTGTTCGATTCGATTCAAGTGATTGCTCCTGTCTGTGCACTTGTAGGAAGTTTGAGTTTATGGGTATCCCATGCTGTCACATGTTGAAGGTGCTAGATTTCAGGAATATCAAAGAACTGCCTCAAAAATATATGTTGAAGCGATGGAGAAGGACTGCCAAATCTGCAAATGAAGACAATGAAGGCAATGCAACAAATGTCAATGGGTCATCATTGAATGTTCCTGCGCCTCCTGCAAATCACCATGGAATTCATAGCTTCAGTGCAATGATTCAAGTAAGTAGCTTCCGATACTTATTCATACAAAGTGTTTTTCCATGTATTTGTTCCAACTGATGTCTTCTTTTAATGCAGGATGCTTCTGTTTCTAGTATGCATTAGAATTCAATCTTATAGAAGCCCTTAATGCAGGTATTACAATTCGTTTCAGCAATTTCCTATCTTTTATGCTTGAGATGAATTTTTCATATGCCCTGTACCTCTTTTTTCAGTTATTTGTATCTGGGTGGGTTAGTTCTCGACCCATCTGGTTTTATTGGATAGTTGCCGAGAGCCCAAAACAAACATGTCATATCATATCCTAACAAATCTAAACTTTCTGTGCATGCCAACAAGAAATCATCTTTGAGCTCCATCCATTTGGACTTTTGAAAAATCTTTACTCAAGTACTTGAGTGGCCTTTCTGATAGAAAGACAGCCTAAACATTGTGATAAAACAGTTCATATGCTTTCGATTCTTTTGTCTGACTCATCAACTTGCTTCAGTCGTGATGCAGGGTTAATGCCAACGATGTGTTTATACCTTGTAAGACTCCACGACGTGGGCCACTGAAGCATTGGATCGGCCACCATCAAGCACTAATGGGTTTACCTTGCAAGACTCGGCACTATTGGCCATTGAAGCATTGGTTGGGCCACCGTCAAGTGCCCCTGGATAAGTTGGGCAACCTGTACATTGTTCAACCGTAGCAGATTTTAGTTACTGAGGCACCGATCCTTAGTGTAGACTGTAGAATAGGTTTTAGTTTTAATTTTAAAAGCATAATGCTTGTATTGCGCTGCAAATAATTCAAAATTTTTGTGCATGCCTAATAAATGCTAGCCCGTTTATTAGGAGCAAAAGTGCAATTCAGGCACTTCTACAGACCGTTGTACTATGCTCGAGAAGAGGATGCGTCTGAAACCTGTGTGCAGGCTGACCCTCTGGCCGGCCTGTGCAGAGCAAGTAGACCCATCTCTCATGTCATGATACGAAGCTGGAGTACAGTTTCAGTTAGATTCAGATCTGGGGCTTCATTTCCCCTGCAGCTGAGCTGGGCGGCTCGTGCATTGAAGCGTTGGGGCAAAGCCAGAGCAGCCTTGGCGCCCCCAGCCACCAGCGGACAGCGATGCTTGCTATATCTGGTTAGGAAGGTGGTGTTCTTGTCTCATGGTTCATAACTGTGTATTCCACATTTGTATTGCATTACTACAACAACTTGCAAACGCAATCCGTATCTCGGATCATTATGTCAGGTTGTATCTACGATGTCAGCAGCATGTGTCCCATGAAATACCCAATCAAGGAGCTGTTGTGTTCTGAACAAAGAACCTTGAGCTGGCCTGGGCATCCACCCCTTCTGTGACTGTGAGGCACCACGGCGCCAACGCAATGCAACGCGAAGAACATCTTTGAGCACGCATGTGATCCATGGTACTGTACAGTCACACATACTTTGGCAGGTCGCCAACTGGTTGCTGGGACTGGCCGACCAATGATGCAGCACCTCTGTCGTGCGGTTCAGTGATACGTATCTCACTCCCAGCTGCTGAACGTGAACGAATGAATAATTAGGATGGTCCTGTCTCTCCTGCGACGGTGTCCGTCGATGGTGAGTGAGCGACCGTTGGCACTGTTCCATTGGCGTGGCGCTGGCACAGTGTCACAGGCTCGCCGCGCGGCCCTGTCCGAGCATCAGAGGCTCATCAGAGCACGCGGGCAGGCAGCGACCGGGACCGGGACGTCGCAGCAGCCGTGGACTGGACTGTGTTGGCGGGTGACCCTGCGGTGCAGGGCAATGGCTTGTGCTTGTCCTCCATCGGTTGGAGCACAGCATCGTGCTGCTGGATCCAAGAAGTCACCAATCAGAAACAAAAGATGATGGTTGGGTGGTGTGGTACCTGGTGGTCCATGACTGACCATGATGCCCTGATGCTTCCCAGGGAGATGGCTTGCGTCCTGCCTAATTCGCTTTTGATTTGATGATTTGAAGACGATGGATGCTAAAGATGAGACAGCGACAAGTGCGTACGTGCGTGCCCTCTCCTCTCGCCCCGTCGCTGAATCCCCCCTCGTCTCAGTGAGTCCAGTCCCTACCCTACCCGACCTATCCCTCGCCGCGTGTGTAATCAGGCTGCCGCCCTTTGGAAGATCGATGGCCACACGAGAGATGGGTGACGCCCGGACATGTTTATACGGCATCGGCATCGGCGAGTCGGTGTCCAACCTTTGAAAACGTGATTCTGATTCTACGTGGGCCGACGTACGTAATTCTTCGGGAAGAGTGGTTGAATTTTCCGCTCTAGAAACGATGGACCGCGGGCGCACTCCGGAAGGCCGGCCCCTCTCGCCCTCGTGCAGCGCAGTGAAGCCCAAATTTCCTCCAAAATTTCCCTGCATTCCCATCACATCTTATCACATCGAAACATTCAACGCACCCCAAAGACGCCCGGCCACTATAAAATTTAGGTAAATAAAAAACCTAATTCCACAGTTTAGATGTACATATCGAGGCGATTCTTTTGAACCTGGATTTTACGCCATAATAGGATAATATTTACCACTAACAAAGCGCAAAACACGTCTACGGTGTATAATGTGACACGCTACAGGAATTTTTAATTTAAAATTTTGGCTTCTAAACACACCCGCCTGCACCGACCAGTGTGCGCCAGAGGCCGGAGGACGGAGCTCAGCTCAGTGCTCACAGCACAGAGCCAGGGCAGGTTGCCCTACGCCCACGCTACGCACCGGACACGGCGCATGTGACGCCAACCTGCGCCCTCGATCGGCTTTTCACCGCCGCTGGCCCGCTAGCTAGCTGCCTGGAGTCGGTCAGTCACTGCCGATGCTGGAGCGAGTCGGCACGGGCCGTTGGACTTGGTTGGACCCGTCCACTCCACATGCATGCTGTTGCCTGTGTGTAATCTGTCGGCCAGCGTCAGCAGCAGCCGCCTTCTTCTGCTGCTGTCTTTGCGGCGGCCGCCGTGTCTACGTACGTGCCTCGGAAGAATAAGCCTCCGCCGTGTCCGTCCAAAGCTCCATGATTTTCCTGGCCCCGCTCTGTTTGCCGGTTTGGCTTTTCTTCTCTGTAGTAAAAATCTGTTACAAATTACCACTCTTTGCATTATTACCAGTAATCTTATCCATCCTAGTAGTAGGAAAACAACTCGTTATTGGTACGTGTCGCGTTTGTTTAAACTTATCATCTCGGCTTAAGTCATGTTATAACGTTTTCTCTTACAATAAAATAGCATTAGTTTGAAAGAACCTAAGCTCACTTTGTACGAGTACGTTCACATTGATACCGGTACAACTTAAATGATGCCAAAGCCACATTCGATTCGATCTAGGGGAAAGATTCATGCTGTTGCAATCACATGCCCCATAATCTTTTCCGTTCCTGCTTCCTGTATCTCACGGCACCAGAATGTGCCCCCCCTGTCTCGCTCTCGATCGCACCTTCAGCTCAGCCTCAAAACGAGTCATCAGCCACCACCACCACTGCACTGATTCGCCGATGAAGCAGATGGCTGCAGGCACCTTTAATCCATCGTACGCGCATCCATTTCTGACGGGAATAATCACTCACTTGGCACTAGTGTCTCTGTGCTACAAAGTACAAACACAAACGTAGTGGGAACAAAAGAGGCCGTTGCCAACGTCTCGGTAGTTGCTCAGTCCTAGTCGCCGGCGATTGAAAACAAACGCCGGGTCTCATCACTGGCTCCGGCTCACCTCTCCCCACTGCTCTTTTTCTGCCCTTTATTTCCCCGGCTCCATTCAGAGATGAAAAGGCCGGTACCTGACGCCATTTCATATTCAGAGATTGGCCTACTAATTGCGCGCGCTGTGCTTTATTGGCCTACTAATTGCAGACAAATATAAACGTCAAGATATATGATCAGCTGCCGGGCCTGCAAATCTCCTCTCCCCTCGTCTCTTTCGTCTCTCGTGCCAAGAAGCTGCCGACGAGATCGTCGGGCAAACCGACGCGGTTGCTGTTGCTAGTGGTAGCCTTTTCTGCATTCTCTGACAGAAGCTTAAAGTCAGGCACGCCATTAATTGGAACTTGGCTCCAAAGCAACCGGACGACGACGACGAGACGACCTCTGATAATACGTGATTACTTGGCGTCTGCGTCTGCGGATGTAGGGAGATTAGATTAGCATGAATGATCATCCTTGGCTTTGTCGTAATCACTACATTGTGATGTGTCAGGAAAACATTTTCAGCGTTTCATCATGAATGAATGAATGCCTGCAATTGCAAGGCTCCGTTTTCCCCTTACCTAAATTTTAAATTTGAGCCGATTTTCGAAGGAATATATTCTTGCAGTATATATATAAAAAAACTAAAGTCCTTTTTTTACAACAATTCTAAAGTCCTGTTGGAGTAGCTCGATCGATCATTCAACTGAAACTGCTGCTTTATGATTGCTTTTTCTATTATCAGCATGTAGAAAAGTGATAAAGATCGTTTTATAAGAAGAGAAGATTTGCTAATTTGTACTACTAACCAATAGTAGCAAGCTAGCTGGAGATTATCCGGAAAGAGGATGCCATTATGCACCAGATGGCCCCCAAACTGACCGTGGAGCAACACGTATGCCTCCACTGTCATCTCTGACAGAGAAACGATAGCATGACTGAGTGACACTAACAGAGATCCTCTGATGGGCGAGAATCTCGATGCTAAACCCGGGCAAGTTAATCAATCAACTCCTAGATATTTTTTTTTAAAAAAAGTATGTCTACTAATCAAGCGATCAATCAAATCTCAGGAGGCGAAAGGAAAGGAAAGGGAGGAAGACCAGACAAATGGGCTCATGCTTGATGCTTTGCAGTGCAGGAGTGCAAAGCAAGACACTTGTCCACCACCAGCAACTTCCATATTAAAAACCGTGTAAAATGAGCACTCTGGTCACCCTCCATCTTGTCCGAGTGTCGGCTGGTTAATCTGTCATCAGCTTAGGGAAGGGAATTCCAGTTGCAAAAGCTGATGCCATGCAAATCACAAGTTTGTAGAGAATTTTGCAAATACATCAGATGTGAGGGGTCCAGTTGTAAATATGCATGTACTTTTCTAGGGTACAGAAAGTCAAATACCAGAGCTGCTGTCCAGTAGAAGCAGAGTATATATACAGATGCAGCAGGGTTATGTTATTGACAGGAGTGCGGATTAAACTACTTGAGAAGCTGCCAATCACAAAGGCCAGACTGATTTGGGGGGGTGCATGGACGCAATGGAAGCTGACTGCTCAGCTGTACTAAAAGAATGTCTTAGGCCTTAATACTATATCATTAGCAGTGATGCGTGTTCAAAGTACATATTTATTTGGCTTGTTCTGTCGACCTTTTACTGTGAGCTGTGTTACGGTGTTCTCAACTCCAGCAGGTGATGTGTATTTATTTGTTGCTTGCTTTTCTTTATTATTTGGTTGCTTGGAATCATCTGCCAAATGCTAATGTGGAGAGATGTGCCACCGCCACCTCATTTCAAATGGCGAGAGATGTACTAGTGTTTTGGGTCCTTTGTTCTTGAGAAACTTAACCTCGTGAAGAACACCATGTCCCCTATTTTAATCATGGAAGAACTAATAAGGTTGAAATATAAGTGTTCCGCTAGGTTAAATAATTTTGGGCTTTGGTCTCTGTGCAGGAGGACACATGTTCAATCTATGCCATTTAGTTTGGAGGGATTTTGTAACCACAGATGAATAAATCTGTGCTTAGCAAGTTCGGTAAACTAAACTAAGATAGCAATATAAATTGACACATGAGCATCATGGCATATAAAAATTTAGGAGAAAATAAAAACTCTCATCTGTACCATCACGAGTTCATAATTGCACTTTTGTTCGATTTGGTTTTGTTGAGCCGTACACGAGTAATGAGTTCATCATTGCAGTTTAACAATGCTAACAAGGCACCAAGTTCTAGTACTCTCGGCAGGTGATCGACCCAAATCCTGGTGTTCACCTACTCTCTGCAGGAAGGAAAAAAATATATGAAAAGGTGGTGAAACATTGCAATCTCATGATCACAAAACTAGCACCTAGATCAAGCCCGCACTTGCACAGTTTTTATGGAATTGTGGTGCAGTACCGGCACCTTTATGCATCACATCGGTACAAACCATTGTGGCGCAAGCGCTACAAGTCCACAGCACAACACCGTAGAAATGTCAGAATGTTTCAGCACGGCAGTTGTCTTGAACTTTGTTCCTATATCAGCCACGATTCTACGAATGAAGTAGAAGAAACTAAAATTTCACAAATCGTAACAGAAATCACTAGCCGAACTTGCTAAGCACACATTTATTTGCCCAAAATTTCACAAACTAAAATTTCCATACGCAGTGGTAGTGTGGAGTTTGTAGAGCGGTGATGTACAACATATAAACCGTGAGACGGGACAACCGTTTTTCATTAAAAAGATCTTCTTAGATTGAAAAAAAACTCTTAAACTCGACCTAAACCATACACAATGGCACCGCATCATCGTGAGACCGAAGACTACTTTTGGTGTGGGACAGGGCGATGAGACTTTATTACCCTCAAGCCTAAAATTCATCCCCATGAGAAATCAAACTCAAGATGTGAGAGGCGCCCCCAAAGCCTCCGACCAGTTGGGCTAGAGATCTTTTGGCTTAGTTGGTTTAATTTTTTTGTTTAATTATTTTCTTCCTTACCTTGGTTATGGTTGCCGCTTAGCTCTTTGGGCTATAGATTGGTTCGTTTGTGCCTTTTCTTATTTTCAATTTAATCAGCGTCTCCTTCCGTCTAATTTGTTTAAAAATTGTCATTAAACAAAACTAAAGTAATGGATAAATCAGAGTTTGTTAGAAATCTTGAGGCAGAATCTAGTAGTGACTCGAGGTGAAAGAGACTGCGTCGGGTGATCTGTGAGCTTAATGTGCCAACTACCCCGCGTCATCTTCTTCAGCTAGTATTACCACTATTACCCTGTCTCAGCCTTTTTCCGTTTCCCAACCTGTTCATATGATTCCAAACAGTACAAAAGTAGAAATTACCGAGCACATCCTAGTGGAGGTAAGATCTTTGGATGGATTGGTGCTGTTTTTTTCTAGGGGTGACATGAACACGTACGTTGCCATTGGACAACATGCTTGGATCACATTTCACAATTGTTTAAGTTGTTTTCATCGACAAGGGAGATGGGAAATTAGCATCGGAGTTGCGTCATGATTTGATATTCACTGGTTTCCTCATAGTGTTAATTTTTAAGTCTCCGTAGTACGACTTGTACATGCAATTATATAGTATATTTTTTCCTCCCCTTGGTCCACTCGTTGTCAACAGCAAGGCTTACTAGATTTTTGGGAATTTGTTTATCAAAACTAGGAAAGGACTATGTGAAAAGCATTTATTCTTCAACTATTATTAATAATACTATCAGTTAAGCACGACTAGGTCACTCTAAGCTATATTTGGAAGGGGGAATGGGTGTATCACTGTTCAGATCTTTGGGCCCCAGCTTAAGATAACTCTCATGAAATCACCTAGTAGTACTATAAAGCTTATGGCCAAAGCTTAATTAATGTAGCATACACTACCAATGCTTACGTCTCACTCGCTGCACGGCACACTTCATTATTGTTCGATAGAGAATGTTAGACAGAAGTGGAATTTGTTAATTGAAAATATGGTGACCTAACATTTCACCAATCAAACACAAATCAGCTAGTACTACCACTGTTACCTGTCTCTTTTTTTCTAAATTATAAGACGTTTTTGACATTTTAAATTTATAGTTTTTATCATGTACGTAGACATCATATACCTTGGTACATAGTAAAAATTATAAATCTTTGGAATTTAACCAAATATAGACGATTCTTTTGAATTTCTTTTATATATATTATCAAATGTGGTCCTTCTCAAACACAAATCCCTCCAACAAACTTCAAAAAGTCAGGCCTACATCTTCTCCTGGAGCTGCAGGGGCAAAATGGTAAGCGCTGCCGTCCTCTTGATGCCGTTGCCGTTATTGTCCTCAAAGAGAACCAAAAGTAGCTGCCCTTCGGCTCCAGCTACATTCTTTTGTCCTATTCCAGTCTCAAAAAAGAGTTTACTCATAATCACACACACTTTAACCAAACCTCCAAAATCAAGCCAGTAATAATCTCTCTCAAATACCCCCAATTTTTTTTTCTTCTTTATTTTAGCTTCTCCATTCCTCAGCAGAGCTGCAGCAGCCACCAGTGAGGCGAGTAGAGTCCACCACCACCACCACCACCACCAACACCGAACACGCAGTGGTGCTCTCTAGTCCTCTCTTCTTCCACTCCGCTCTTCCCCAGTCGCACGCAAGCGCGCGCGCTCATCGGATTCGGCCGCGTGCCGGCGAGATCCGGGCCGGCGCAGCACGGTCCGGCAGGCGCCGCCGACGCCGCAAGTCGCGATCTTTTCGCCGCGGGAGCTGCATTGGCGCCCCACGCGGCCGTTCCGGCGTTTCTTGGGGGTTGCGGCGCGGGTTGGAGCTCGTGTCCAGGATCTGCCAGATCCGAACTCGCCGGCGACGGCAGCAGTGGTGGGGGCCGCCATGGGAGGCCGACGCGCCGCTCGACTTCGCGCTCTTCCAGCTCTCCCCTCGGCGTCAGCGGTGAGAAAAAGAGAGGATATGAAGGAAAATTCCACCTATTCGATGCGTTCGTGTGGTTCTTGTGCGCTAAATGCGGACCCTGCGCAGGTGCGAGCTGGTGGTGTTCGGCAATGGGCGGACGGAGAAGATCGCGTCAGGGTCGGTGAAGCCGTTCGTGGCGCACCTGCGGGCTGCGGAAGAGCAGGCGTCGGCGCAGCCACCGCCGCCGGCCATCCGGCTGCAGCTTGAGCGGCCCGCCCCGTGGTTTAGCAAGGGCACCCTTGAGAGGTCTGCTGATTGTGGCTTATCCGGCGGTTCATGGGTTGGCGGTGCCGAAAAGATTGGATTTTAATGGATGTTTGGTTGGCCTGTGCCTCCAGGTTCGTGCGCTTTGTGAGCACGCCGGAAGTGCTGGAGATGGCCAACACTTATGATCTGGAGATGTCGCAGCTGGAAGGGGCCAGGAAGATTTATGCGCAGGGAGTAAGTGCCAAGCAATTGTTTCAGATGCTCGAGTGTTTTTCGCCTTCTGTTTCTTGATGTACTGTTGCCTAAAATTTCTGTACCTTGTTCAGGGCACTGGAGATGCTACCTCAGGTGGAGTTGGTATGTTCAGGGCACTGTAGGATGATTATGTTTTGTGTTTGGATTGCCTTTCCGTTATCAATTGTGGTTTTGATATTGTAGCTTAGTTCATCTATGTTCATACCTGATAATGTTTCTCTGCATTTTTTTTATTTTGGGAATTTAGTCCATGTTAGCTTGAGTAGCGCTGAAATTTCAAATATCTAATTGATGGTAAAATAAGAAGCAAAGAAGGAAAATATAGATGGGAACACAACTGGATAATTGATCCCCATGGAGTTTTAGGGGCTCTTGACCATGGAAGAATGCATCAGATAGCACCTACTTTGCATCGGAAGCAATCTATGTCTAATTCAGGAAAGACATAAATGCTGTAATTAATTGCTAACTGTTTCTGGTGTTAATGAATATTGATATAATGTTGCATTGTTAGTACGATCTTGCATTTTTTCTGTTTCTGAATCTAGTTTATGTAATCTCTGCTCTGGCCATGCTTATTGACCGCTGAAAATGTTACAGCCTCAGCAGCGGCAGCGGCGGCGGCAGATATTACAAAGTAAGCCCTTTGTCATGTCTGTTTTTATCCAATTGGTTCTTCTTTTCCACACTTGATTTATCTGAGTCTAGCATGGCCTATCGAATCAGTTTGTTGTTACATCTTAAGACATGATGCGTGCTGTTCTTGTTAGGTCTGCTGCCCATTTATGGCTGTTGCACTCTAGTGTTTTCTAATTTAATAGTTGCCACTTTATGAGTTCAATTCTTGTGCAGGAAAGAACTTCTTAGGGCAATTGATGTGCGCCTAAGCACCCTTAAACAAGATCTGGCCGCAGCTTGTTCTCGAGCATCCTCTGCTGGGTTCAATCCGAACAGTGTATCTGAGCTGCTTCTTTTTGCTAACCATTTTTGGTGCCAGTCGGCTGAGGTAATGCTTAAAACCTGTCAGTCTCTTAATTCTGGTATATAGCTATAGCTTAACATTGTTACTCATAAGTATTTCTGTACCCAAATGAAATTAATAATCATATATGAAGCTAATCCTGTAATGCAACACAACACCACATTTTGGTTAAGATTTGATGGAATGTTAAAGAAGCTGTAGGTTTTGCATAATTTATATCCTGTAACATAGGCGGTAATATTGTGTGAAGTTACTCATTTTTTCTAGTTATTATGTGAAGCAGGGAAGTTTCATTTAGGATATGTACAGCCTCTAGTTTGCATAGCAAAGGATAATTTAGTTTTACAACTTCCTTGTATTTAGAATTTGAAAGCTATTACACTGCGTGTAAATTTTACATGATTAATTTATAAACAGCATGACATAATTAAGAAAGTAACAGTAGATTTGGGGAGATGTAAAGCGTAAACTTAGATAAACTTAGAAAATTTACAATTGTATTTTGGGAAAGTGGGGAAGTTTGCATGGAGAGGAGGCTCTTTTAATTGGGATTACCAATCAATCTGCTTGAAATCTGTTGAATCTCTGTAAGCCCTCAATCCATTGTTACACTCTTGTTGTGATGGCAACACTGAAGTTATTCATTGCCCACTTTGCTTTATTTTTTCCCTTTATTGTCTTTCCTTTTGAGTAATATTTGGACATGTATAACAACTTAAACTTGTTTTGTTCAGCTTAAGCATGCACGAAATTCATGTCACTTTGCCAGCGGCGCCCTGACATCAGTCCTCAAACTGCACAGCCAGTAGTTTCATCACACTGGAAGGTCCTTGACGATGGGAATATCCGTGGTTCTTCCAGTTCAGACATGTCTATAGACGAACCACAAGTTGATCCCAGTGAATCCAACAACAAATCTACAGACAGTGGAAGTGGCTCTCAGGTCCACAGACTAAGCAACAGCCAAGGTTTAGAAGCCACTGCAGAACAGCAACCCAAGTCAACCATCCAACAGGCAGTAGATAAACAAGAAGCAGAAACAGATGCGTCTCCTGCACCTGCTGTAGGAGGGCTTTCAAGGCGGCTGAGTGTGAAGGACAGGATAAACATGTTTGAGAGCCACAAAAAGGAGCAGACTCCAAGTTCTGGTAACAGCAACTCAGCAGGTACTACCAGGGTGGTTCCAGGGAAAGGTGAGCACCGCAGGGTTCCTTCTGGCGCCTCCATGGAGAAGTTAGTTAGAAGGTGGAGCAATGTTAGCGACATGAGTATTGATCTCAGCAACAATGAGAGTGGTAACTTAAATGACAAAAAGGATAATGGAACTCCTGTCGGGACTCCAACATCTACTGATTTGGAGGCCAACTCTAAAGTAAGAGTAAATGAGGACTCTAATGGACAGAAAGATTCAGTCACATCACACACTTGGCCTTGTCAAAAGGATAATGTACCAATGGATCCGGCCACCACAGATTTGTGCCCACCTTTTGAGTAATACACCTGCTCCTCATAAAGAGACTATATATGGTGATGGTGCAGAAAGTGACATGGTTATAAACTTCGAGCATTGAGAGTGAGTCATCCTTTGGGAAAGAACGAGGGGGTTATTCAAGGACACACAAGGATATCAAATCATGCTACTTCAACTGTTTCCACTCGAAAAACCGTCTAAAATCTTCTGCAAAGCCAGTTGAGGAAGCCTTGCTGAAAAATAAGGATATTTTAACAAGTGCATCGTCAGAGGAGCATGTCCGCATGATAGATAAGGAAATCACAGCTGTTGCTCATGAAGTACCAGTTGCAAATGAACAGATTCCCCAGAATGATATTAGAGGTCTCCATACAAAAGATATTCACACTGAAGCAGAAGTGACTGGAAGGAAGCATCAGCGTTCACGATCATTTGGAAAGGTATCTGGAGGTGTTAATCCTAAATCAAAAGTGTCATCCAATTCCCGAGCTAATGTTAAAGGCTCATCTGGTCGGGATGAGATTACCTCTACAGAAACTGAGTTCCGTGGACGTTAGTTTGCATCGGAATCGCCCCGCACGGAAGGCAGAGGATGTAGGGAGAAAGGTTACAGCTGGTTCTGATTCAGATTGTTCTGGTCGTCAGGGAACAAATTTGAGCAGGCAATCATCCATTACCGATCAGGAACTAAACTTGCAGGCTAGAGTGATGAGACCAGGAAAAGGGAACCAAGATCGGCTGCAAATGAAGGCAAATGAATTGGAGAAATTATTTGCTGAACACAAGTTGACATCCTCCCGACGAGGCAAACCCACAGATGTGCAGGTTGATAGCACACCTATGGTGAGTGAGGTAAAGCCGACAATGGTTCTTCATGAGACAATTCAAACAAAACAAGTTGTAAAAGGAGAGTATAACAACCAATGATTTTGATGCCGGTGAGCTTCTGAAGATGGTGAATAATCAAGGATTTAACATTAGCACACCACAAAAACTTGGCATTCTAAGTTTAGAAGAGTCAAGAGGAAAATTTTATGAACATTATATGCAGAAGAGGGATGCAAAACTGAAGGAAGACTGGAAAATGCAGAGAGAGGAGAAGGAAGCAATGTTAAAAAGGCTATGCATGAGAGTCTAGAACGGAGCAAGGCTGAGTTGCTAGCTAAATTCTCTCGGCCTGCAGATGTCCCTGATTCAACTTATCTTTCTCATTGTTCTAAGAAGATTCCTCCTTCACGATCAGCAAGAAAAAATAAGGATCAGGTATTTGAATTATATTTAACTTAATTAATACACTTAAAAGTGTGTAGAGATTTTTTTGGTAACTGAAAATGCTTAACATGCACCTTGTGTGCATCACTATGGAATTTTCACATTACTTCAAACATTGCTTTGAAGTTATTTGATCTTGGAAGTAATGCCTTACAAAAAGTATTCGTGCAAATGATCCATTATTTAAGTGCAATATGCAAATTTTAGAATCGTTGTGGAGTACTGGAATAACACAGAATATGGAGTTTATTTTCTTGCATTAAGTTTCTTTGCCATTTGCAGGGGGTTGACTCATTCTTGGTTGAAGAGGAAATGAATAGTGACTACCTATCTGGTGATGGTTCTTCCAGGAGCGCTGATTCTAGGAAGCATTTTTCAAATAAAGTTGCTTCCACCCAAAAGGCATCTGCTGGTCCTATCCATAAGCGTTCATCAAGGACTGCAAGCTCTGGTTATGCTAATCGCAGGAATCCACCAGAAAATCCTCTCGCACAGTCTGTCCCCAGTTTCTCTGACTTAAGAAAAGAAAATACAAAGCCTTCACCTGGACTCAGTAGAGCAACTGCAAGAGTTCAGCAAAAATCTTTTGCTCGTAGCAAGAGCATCATTGAAGATGCAAAGAGTATATTGAAAGAAGATCAATCTAGGAGGTCACAATCTATGAGGAAGAGCCAAATTCTGATGAGTTGAAGGACATTTCATCAGGGAATGAGGATATTTACAATTGGGCTCCCTCAAGAATCTCCAAGAATCAATCAGAGGGAGCTTTTTGCTTACAGTGCCCGTAGAACGGGTCCACCAAAAGCCTTTTTCTTAGGAAAGGCAATGGGACTCACCCTGTTATAGGTATATCTGGAATTCAGGCTGCAGCTGCCATGATGGCAAATGCCCTCCAGCATGGTGATAGTGGTGATTTTGAAGATCAGCAAGAGGATTCCCCTGATGATGCCAAAGAAGAGGAAGAATATGAAAGCATTGAAGAAAATCTTAGAGAAAGTGACTTTCATGCTGATTCTGACAGTGAGAACCCAAGAGTGAGTCATGAATTTGAAATTCAGATGACCCAGGGTCAGAAAATGGTGATGCTGATTTTCCAAGTGAAGCTTCTGCGATTGGTGGTACTAAGTTCACTGCTTTTACAGGAAGTGTTCAAAATCCAGCTGGTGATGTTCCAGCACCTTGGAGTTCTCGTCTTCCACAGCTCTTTCCTTACACGAATGATAATTCAGATGGCGGACGCCGCTGATTCACCATCGGGAAGCCCATCACCATGGAATTCTCATTCACTTGATGAAATAACAGATGCTGATGTATCTCGGATGCGGAAAAAGTGGGGCAGTGCACAGATGCCTTTTGCTGGTGTCAATGCATCTCAACAGCCACGCAAAGATGTTTCCAAAGGATTGAAGAAACTGTGGAAATTTGGTAGGAAGACTAGAGGCGGTGATGGTTTAGTAAATGATTGGGTATCTGCTTCCACTGCTTCAGAATGCGATGATGACATGGAAGACGGGCGGGATCTGGTAGTAGGATCTTCTGATGATTTCAGAAAGTCTCGAATGGGTTATCTTGCTTCATATGACGGTATTGTTGAGAACGAGGTTTTTGCTGAACAAGGTATTTGACTTTCTAATTTTATGTAAAAGTTTATTTTCGCTGTCAATAAATTAGTTAGTATGCTTCTCAAAATACTATGCCTCCCTCCACACTTTTTTTTTTTTGTTGCACTAGATAAAGATTAAAGAAATGGGGTCTTTCTAATATGTTCATGGACCCGAGCAAAATTGTAACTGCTGAAAAAACTTTTTCTGAGCATTACTCATATTCTTGCTGAGGTAAACTCAGGATAACCTATTATTGTTGGCTCATGTTAAGCACACCAACCCTGGGCGCGTTGGTTCTACCTTATGGCTTGAGTAGTTCGTGATATTGTTTATACTAAAATTTGTTGAGAGTGAGTGACCAGGTGGACGTCCTCTGTTAATGCACTTGTCTGCATTAATCATGACATGTTATTTTCTCGCTCCCTAGATCATGTTGGCAGACGCAACATTTCGAATGCGTGGATTTTGGAAAAGATAGGGAAAGAGGTGCTAGAGCTGTAATGTTTCCTTTGTAATTCCTTCACAATGCTATCCAAAAGAAACCAATAACTTCTTTTTGTGAGGCATGGCTTGACGATCCCCCCTGCAATGGCTTGGGAGGAGTAAGATGGAACATTGACTCTAGTAACCAGGCCCAAATGTCGAAATTGTAATCCACCAGAAGCAGTAACTTTGGTGGATCATGATTGTATTGAGGCCCAATGGTGACTGTATATAGAGTACATGAGAGAGACAGGACGGAAACCCTAGACTAGGAGATTACACTAATACCCTCTGGTTATTATACCTTAACAGAACTCACAGGGGTAAGGGGTTTATTAGCTCATGGACCTCTGAATCTTAAGGCACTTGTATATCCTTTGGTTACTGTCCAATTTTAGCTCTTGCCACACATTTTCCTTATTCAAGCACAAGGGCATACCCAGTGCCATAGGCTCCTGCACTGCGCGGGGTGTGGGGAAGGGTATTTTAGCGCCAAGCCTTACCCGCACCATGTGCAATATGCGGAGGCGGGGGCTTGAACCGGGACCTTCCGGTTACAAAGCGGTAGAGCACTACCACTTGCACCAGGCCCGTCCTTCTTATTCAAGCACAAGGGCTGAATGAAAATTTTAATTTGCAGAACAATCACTACGCAGCTCCATTCGAACCCACCTGCAAATTTCAGATTGAGGGAGGATCAACTGACTGGAAGTTCTCTTAAAGGTATAGAAATTCTAAACATGTACTATATATATGCTTTTGTTAAGTTGCTCTTGAATGCATATATAATATGAAGATCTTGGTTATTCATACTTATTCTCGTGTATTTACCACAATTTTTTGTTACTTATTATTTTGGAAGTCATAATCTTCTCTAAAATGTGTTATCCCCAAAATGCAGCGCCACGTTCTTTCTTCTCCTGCCAACATTCGAAGCAAGGGAGCTGATGCCAGGCTCAGGTGATCCTCAGAAGACACCAGAGGTGGAGTGTATAAAATGTCTTCCGAAGTTAGGTATGAGTATGGAATTTTCAGGGTGGTATGGGACGCTGCTAGCTTGTGATTATATATATTGTGTATCTATGGCAATTCATATAAGCTGCCAGTTAAGCTCTCCATTGTTGCTGTTTGATTATTCTTTTTCTTAATATTCTTTTTACCTCATGTGTAGAGTTGGACTTAAAGATCTTTTTGCAATCTGTTCTTTCAACTGGCCTAGAACTCCTGTATTTTTCATTGTTTTTGTGATATATCTGTATCTCCCTCTCAACTTGTTTCTTCATGCACATATATCACAAATTCAAGATATATGGTAATTTTGCCAATTAGAGCATGGAAACCGGAATTATTCAAGGTACCCGCAAGTCACTTGTTAAGTGTGATGAGTGTATGTCTTTTATCCGTGTGTGTATATTTTAGAAGAAACTTAGCCTTATTCACTAGTGACTGCATCACACATATCTTTGATGTAACTTTCAGGCATTTTTTTTTGGAGTATATTTATGTTTGTGGCAATAGAGCTGAAGGCTTCAAATTAATTAATTATTTTTTTGGAGTATATTTATGTTTATGGAAACTTAGCCTGAAGCTCATGTACTTGGTTTTGGATGTTGACCGCATACCAGTGATGATCCTCTGTACCTGGCTGTCTTTTTACCTTCATTTGAAATGATTGTGCTTCTCCATGAACTCTTTTCTCGTAGCCCTTGCATAAACTCTTCTCTCGTGCTGCCCTGGATCTGAAACGAGTCCATCTGTGATTCTGATGCAACAATGCAACGGATGTTCAGTTTCTCTCAGCTTATATATGGACAGAATGCCTTCAAATATATAAGCAAAACAATGCAACTCTTCTCTCAGCATTCTGTTCGTTTGGCTGACTTTTTCTCACAAGCATTAGTCAAGAAGTACTTTCCTCACAAAGATCGCCATAGCTAAGCCAAATGAACAGGGCACTTAAGTTCTGAAAGGGCTTGCCAAATTGCTTCCGGGTGATTGTTTTGCTGGCCAGAATCATATTCCATCTGAAATTGAGCCATGGCTACACAGCATCTGAAATTCGTTGGAGAGCATTGCATCCATATTCATCCAGGTCTCATATGGTTGTGTTGGTGCTACATGCTGTAGCCTGTAGCTGCATTCAGTGGGAGTGGCTACTGATACTGTGAACAAGAACAATAGCCTGCCTGACTGCCATCCTCTCTGATCCATGCAGGTAGGTGTCCTAGGTTGAACCCCAACCCAACCCAATGGAGGCTACTTGCTAGGCCCTATCGTAGGCTCAGTAGACTGATAATGCAGCGCCTTGCCACCGTCCATGCGAACCAATCACATTGCTCTGTCCCTCTCCTAGTTTTGGCCTTTGCATTGGAGCCAAAGGCCAAGAGACGAAAGGAGGTGTCAGTCAAATGAATTTAATCGTCCTCGTCACTGGACTGGAATGTTTCAAGATCGCTGTCAATGCTTTCCGTCACTGGTTGACCTAGCACCGTACGCCCATATATATTTATTTATTGCAAGCTGTTTATATAATCAAAATAAATTAAAGTTACAAGCCAAGGCCATGCATAGCCAGTTAAAAAAGCAGACTGATTTCAGCTGATTCAATAATATTATGTGAGAAAGAATAAACCGAAATAAGCTGAAAATAAAGGCGTCGTATTTGGGCTGAAAGTATGAATAGATCGTTATGTCCTTTCTTTGCCAGCCTAAGCTTCAAAACTCATGGTTAATGTGACCTTTGTCTTTTGCTTGTTCAGCTCTGAAATCTGAATGAATGAATGTAATACTTGCATTTAGGAGCGGAGTGAGTTGTGGGTCCAGACACACCAAGGCAAAAAATAAAAACAATGATTATATTCTATTTTTACCATATGCACACACATAGTTAAAGTTTATACATGCAGGGTGAAAGCTTAGCCTAGGCTGAGCAATGACGAGGAACACCATAGGGCAATTTTTCTTCTTGGAGGCGTCGCTAGAGAATCTCTTCTTGCATCCTCTCCATGATCGGCCCGATCAGTGTACTTTACTCCTTGGCAAAGACTTGGGCTTTCCAAACCTCTGCTTGGCTGACGTGATACACCTCCTTCGAGGCATCGTTGATGAAGCTTCTGTGCCTTGGTGTTGTGGTCTTATAATAATTTAATAATTACTATATTTTGGTTGTGCTACGTTTCAGTTGTTTTTCTTACTCGTGGCCACAATCTCGCCTTTGTGCTGGGGCTGCTAGTCCTAGTTTAGGTAGTGGTTTACTCTATTTTTTCTCCAAAATTAACCGCACAAAAGGATTTTGCTTTGTTTTCCTAAAAACCGAGGCTGTGTACGTGGTTATGAAAAAAAAAATATACCAATACAATTCAGGTGAGGATCCTCTCACCGGTGACCGTTAAAAAGAAGGTGGATCCCTTCAATTTTTGTTTTAGCCTAGCCTTTACTTTAGCCTACAACTACAAGGGATGGAAGGGACTGCCGCAGCGGCATCAGGCATGGCACTTGGTGTCGTCATCACTCTCCCTTATGAAGTGAAGTGAAATTGAACGTCAAGGAATGCATGCCTAGCTAGCCACTTGTATGCGAGTAGCAGTGCATCATATTATCAGTTGTACTTGCATACAAATGTTACGAACCTTTTCTTTAGTTAGAAATGCATTGTCTTGCCGATTTCATCAACTATATCTTTGAACGTTATGTACAACACACAAGCGAAATCAATCTTTTGGGTAGGGCATACGTGTGGGTGATTGAAATTCAAGGAGGCGTGTCAATGTTACTCGAGTACCGAAAAGATGACTCAGGCAACGTTGTGTGCAGTCAGCCAACGACATCACAAATGTTGTGTCGATGTCTAAGAAACTAGCTACCAAGTGCACGAATGACTGCCCATATTGCCATGCATAATGCTGAAAGGACAGCACTAGCAGCATGCAAACCATTTCATCATCAACTTACAAAAGTACACTCTTTGTCGAAGTATCTAAAGTTTGATTGATCAAATATATACCCCCTAGCTCTATCGCAAATTGTAAGCCTTATAAGAATCTTATAGAGTCAAAACATCTTAAATTTGACCAAACTTATTGATAAGATTATAACATTTTGGATGTCAACTATTTTTGTTACTTATATTTTCATAGTATACCTTGTTGATGCCACAAATTTTTGTAATTCTCTATAATTTTGATCAAATTTGAGATGCTTTGACTCTCCAAGATTCTTGGAGTGTCTTACATAATTTGGGATGGAGGGAGTAGATAAAAAATGATTTTGATTTTTGTTGATGTCTATGACAGTGCCTCCGATGCAGCAGTTTCATTTTACGGTTTCTTACGTATGGACCAAAACTCATTGGATGAATCTCTGAAAATGCCACTTCATTGTCTTGAAAATAGTCCCAGCCAAGTTTTTTACTAGGATGAGGGTGTTTGGTTAGAAAAGTCCTAGGACTTTTTAGTCCTTAGAACTTTTAAAAAGTCCATCTAAGAGTTTTTTTTGAGATAATCTAAAAGTCCCTCCCTATTTGATTTCTAGCTAAGGACTATTTTTTAGTCTCAGGGACTAAAAAGTCTCTCAACCAAACAGCCCCTGAAACTCACCCCCTCTTGTCTTAACTTTCATTGCCACCTCTGCGCCTCATCCTTTTAATTAGTGATGACGTGTCATCGTAGTATGAAACACCTTCCTCGATCTGGGACGGCTCTAGTTCTGACGCACTCGTCATTTAGCCTTACAGTCATATAGTGCACAGCTGGGACCTGACTTCTGAGGAAGACGAGCCTGATCAGTGATCACAGCGCTTACGATGACAAGCTACTCATACAGGCACAGACTAGCTGCAACTGCTTGACCTCCTTTCTCCGGCCCCTTTTAGGAAGTTAGGAACAACAATACAAACCAAGAAGAACTTGCATACCTCTCAGCTGGCCGGGGCTTGCGGCTTACATTAGCAGCCTTTGTGAAGCATCTGAGGCTCCTCGATCATCATCATCCACAACAAGATCTATCCCAAGACCATCACCGATCAACACCATGACCAATAATACCATACCACACGATCATCATCGGCTGCGGCCGCATCGTCATCAGGAGATGGATCAGCTGCAAGCACCGGCTGTGAAGCAGCCACAGGTGAAGAAGCAGGCGAGGAGGAGGACGCACACGAGCAGGCCGTACCAGGAGAGGTTGCTCAACATGGCGGAGGCCCGGCGGGAGATCGTCACCGCCCTCAAGATCCACCGGGCCAGCACCAGCACGAGGCACCATCAGCAATCCCCGTACCAGCATCATCAGGAACCACCGTTGCAGCAGCTCCAGCAGCAACAGCAAGAACAACAGCAGCAGCAGCTGCAAGTGGCGTCTGTGTCTCAGGATCCAAGACAAGCGGCGGCGGTTGACGAAGAAGCATCTCTGGCGCACACGACGATGATGAGCTACGCCGCCGCCTCCTTCGCCAACAACCCGTTGTGCAGCTCTCGAGCTGCGCAATGGATTGCTGCTGGTAGTAGCTACTGCTCACCACCACCCATCCTTCGTCTTCCTTGTGATCTTGTCACGCCACCTGAACTGCCACTACCACCCACTGCGGCTGCCGCCATGGGAGGGATTGGTGGAGTTGGATCACTACCAAGGCGACTTGGAGCGTTTGGTTCGGAGCCTGCCTGCACGGCCGCTGGGACTCAACCTTAGCTGCCAAGGTTTTGGTGTCGCCGTGGACGACGATGGTGCCAAGGGTGACTGTGAAGATCTCTTTCGCAGCCTTCCATTGGCCCAACCATCACCGGCTGCCTCGTCGTACTCGTACTCATCTCCGGCAGTGGAGACGGCGGCCACCCATGCCTGTGGCGGTCATGGATCACCGTCACCGGCGCTCAGTGCAACAGATGACGAGAAGCACTCGGCGATCGACGCACCACCAGCGGCAGCGGCGGCGGCGGCGGCGTTGGTCCCGGTGCTGTTGGACCACAGCGGGACGGGGGAGATGATGGCGCAGGAGCAGGCATCGACCGGCGGCGAGATGCTGCAGGGCGTGGAGTGGAGCGAGGCGGCGGCGGGCGCGGACGTGGCCGCGTGGTGGAGCAAGATCTTCGAGAGCGGGCAACGCGCGCCACCAAACGCGGAGGACGTGGCGGCGACGACGGCGGCCGGTTTGCCGGCAGAGTGGCGGTGGCTTTGTGGCGACGACGATGTCGTCGGAGCCGGCGAGCAAGGAGCTGTCACGGGGGCGTCCTGGCGACGGTGATGCACGTCGACGACGGCGAAGACGTCACCTTGCCGTGGTAAGACCTACAGATCGAGTTCATTCCTTTTTTTTTTTTTTTTGACAAGATTCCTACGATATTGATATATGATGAATTGCGACATGCATTTCAGCTGCTTATTCTTTAATTTTTTTTTCCAGCATGGACGGCATCGGCGACGACGACGTTCAAAGGTGGGATGGGGAATGGTTCTCCTGCTCTTGATTAACTGCACGATCGATCATGTCTACGTCGTCTCTGCGTCCACCGTGCATTTCTGTACACCCAACCCAACTCGAGGTGTTTATTCATGTATGTGTTTGATTTATATTTAAAAACTTGATTCTCAAATGAATTAGATTGCCTGTGAATTTGGCATGAACTAGGGAGCCAATTCCATCGTGCTGTATCCTTTTGTGTGACTTGTTCTCACAATCTCACCTTGTTCATCAATCATCATATGTCAAAAATAAACCTACACTGTTTACCCAAATAAGCACAAACAAAAAGCCTAGAATTGTCAATTTTCGGTAGCTTGGCAGGAAATCAGGAATCAAATATCAGATTCAACTATAGTGATGCTACAATTTTATCAATCTTATTTACTATTATTGATTAAACTAGTTGAATTCCTCAAGCCGTTGTTATGGCATGCAAAAGCAATTTCAATCATGTTAAGAGGAATCTAAAAGTATTTTCAACAGTAAACTAAATAAAAAATCTTGGATCTTCAACTTCATCAAAGAAAACATGAGTGAATAATATGTGGAGATAATATTATTTGTAACTTAATATACAACACAAAAAATGGTCTTATACCTTCCCAACCAACAGCCGTGGAGAAGAAACATTGAATTAAAAATCAGTAGCAAAGAGTACACACCTCAAAGCTTGCTCTCACAACAATGTTGTATGCCAAATGAACAGTTCAGATCAGAGGACTCCCCATTGTCTTCTTAGGGTTATATATATTAGTAAGTTTAGGAGATGAACATGGTAGGGGAAGAGGCAAAGCCAAAGATGACCTTTCACATCACACGTGCATCCTAGAGTGGATGGGGTGTGTATTAATTCATTGTCTGCTCATGTTTCGTATTCCTTGCAACTTAGCAAGTGACGTGAGGACAATCAACTATTAGGAGCCTGACGTTATAGCAAATGCAAACTGAAAACCTTTGGATGCCTTGAGGATTGAATGGATAGATATTAGTGACTTGGTAGGGCCCTTCAGGGTGACGTGGCTTCACAAAAATCGCAGAGAAATAGGCTAGTGGGGCTTTTTGTTTTATAAGAGTTATAGATGTCCAAACGCACCCTCCAAGTTATAATTGTCACTGTCATTAGGCATGCAAGAAAAAAAAAAAGATACACAATAGAAATTTCTATGATAATCGAAACATCTAGTCTTTCAGTACACTCTAATCACCATTGCCAATAATAACAATTGAATCTATTGTATTTTTTTAAAAAAATATGCACCTCTACATTATGAAAAAATATATAAAATAACTCCCTACTTTTACATCTAAATATCCATCTATGCCATTATGAAAGATAATTCAAAAATTACATTTAAATCCATCTTTACTGGTATGAAAGAGAATTCAAAATAACTCCATAATTTATTTAATCTAATTTCAAATAACCAGCCAAATATACATCTAAATTAAAATAACTACCCAAATTTTCATCTAAAATAAATTATATACCATTATGAAAGATAATGCAAAAATACTCCTCAATTTATATCTAATTTTACGCACATACATCATTATGGAATATTATTGAAATAAATATCTTTTGATCTGTATCTCTACGCCGTCATAAAACAACCTAAAATACTCTCGATTTGTACTTATAAATACTAATACAAGCTATCATGTAAAAATAACTCGGTACAAATCTGTATTAGGCTTTGAGCCAAACATGCCCTAAAAATCATTTGGGTTGAATTGATCACACCCGAACCCCCAAAAATAGTCACAGAATGTGGAGTTCCCTCTATGACACCATACAGTACCTCTTCATTGACACCAACATGATCCGACAATAGAAATGGAGCTTGCTCAAAATTAGAGAGGTTTAACTCATACTCTTTTTGTCCAGCAATTCTTCTCGAGAAGTCAAACAGTTTTAACATTGATTAATTTTGAAGATCAAGTAACTTAATGATTTCATACGGAATGAACAACTTAGAATGTATCTGATGGAGATAATACATGGACTGTGTGTCGAAGCACAAAAATTACAAGATGTCTTCTCGTCTCTTGCAGTAAACTCCAATATAATACTTATTCAGGCAATACATAGCACAGGGAGGTAGAACAAAATCTTGGAAGCAAAAGCAACAATGATTATTCAGAACGCATCACGGATGATAGTACCTTTGCAGACGTGATATCTCGACTGGTGCGTCTTCATTTGAAGTTTAACTGCACCATTTCTGCTGCCACTGTAATTGCGACCAAGACCAATGCATAGCTGGTGTTTCCTCCACGGCTCCACGCCGGTGAAGCCGACAATGCTGACAGTTATATCATCGTCGTCCATGGCAATAGTTTCCAAGAACCAGCGTTAGGGGTATGTTCTGTGTTGTGTTTTTGTCTATGTTGAGTAGTCCCGACCAGCATGGTGGTAGTCAGCCTGAAGTTTGGGGTTGGATGTTCTTTCACTGTGGTCTCAGGGACTGGTTGCTAGGACATTTTGTGAGTAGTCAGCTAAGTTTTTCACCCAGCTCTAGCTAGGCTGTGCCGGGTAGCACTACTCGCGCTTGTACTGGATGTTCTGCTTCCCCACTTATTATTAATCAAAGCCGAAACAAGATCTTTTAAAAAGAATAGTTTCCAAGAACCTTGCAAGACAAAACCTCCCGGAGCAAGGTTGACAGGTTTGAGGGCAGCCGCATTCCACCTCTAGCCTCTCAGGCAGGTCAAATTCCTTGCAGTTCCTACAAGTTGTGGCGAGGATAGTTCATCTTCGTGTGAATTGAGATGAATTAATTTGTTGACTGAATAATACAGTTTGCTATCGGTAGGCGTGTACAGTGTACTTTCAATAATAATAAATTAATAATACGCTTGATATGCTTTTGAATCTTATTTGTTTTGCAGGCAGAAATATGTAGTCAGTTGAATTAAAGCATGCAGATGCATCGCCTTTATTATCTACCAAATCTCGAAGGCATCTTTTCCAGTCCAATTTGTCCAAAAAAGAACAGTTCGTCCCCTAGTCGCCATCAACGCCCATGAGCATCTCAAGAGACGGATCATGGGTTCACGGCTGCCTTTATTATCCACCATCGAGAGCCAGGCGTAGCTCTTAGGATATGAAATCGCTTTTGATAGATCTAGCAGTCTAGCACTGCAGCTGCTTCTGGACAGTATCTATGGCCTCAGTTGCTCTTATGTAATCAAGGATTTCTCTGAATCCTGGTCCTGTTTGGTTCCTCCGGACACCAAAACTTTAGTGCCTGTTTGGTTACAGTGACTAAAAACAATTAAAACAGTCGAACAAAGACCATGTATATGGGATTTTGATCATACATTGCCTTCAGCAACAGTAAACTTCATCGATGGTAATTTATATAATATCATCAGCTTAATTGCACAGCTCAGCTCGGCAAACAGTAAACTTATAGAGCAGTAGCCTGGCTTCAAAAGCACTAAAGACCGAATAGCGTTGCCATTTACAAATCATTAACTCAGTTATGAACGGCGGAAAAACAAACAAAGCGAAAACGTCCAGCGATGCTTACAGTGGAACCAGCAATTCATGGCTAATAACGATATTGTTGACAACATCAATACAACATAAAATCCCACCATCTCCACAGGGAAGAGGATTAGCTACGGGACTACTCCCAAATCTAGGAAACAGTACTGACAATGGGCAGGTATGCTGAAGACGAAAACACTGGCCCAAGTACGGTAAGTCCTTTGATAGTTACCATATATTTGCAACTTTGTGATGATATAGATGAAACATGTAGTGGGGCTGATGTTTTGTTCACTCATATGTGTATGGCATAGTATTATACCCTTGGTTTGGACCTCCATGCAGTATGTGTGGAGCGGAGGAAGTTGCAGAGTCCACTTGTCTTCTATGTGGAGTTCTAGATATATGAAGCCATTTGGACGACGAGGAAGATGGCAGTTCGTCGGTCATGTTCACTTAAAGGGCGCAAAGAGAATTGATGAGTTGTGCCCACCAAATCCAAATGAGTTGGATAACGCCACCTTCACTTCACACATCTCTCCTTCTGTGATCCTACCAAGATGCCCACATCCTGTATCAAGATCAGCATTAAAACACCATTCAACTTATAGATTTTTGCTCTTTCATTCATATCAAGCTTATTTAGTAGAAGTAGAAAGATAAAATGACATTAAATCATGCATCATTAAAGGAGCTTACCACAGTGTCCTCAGGATTTTCCAAATTCAAATTTGATGGACCCAACCAGTTCTTATAGCCTGCAATGAACAAAAAGAAAACTTTCCCATGATGAGCGGTTTTTACATTGAAATTCATAGCAAAACACATGCTCTGATGTCATTTCAATTCATGCTGATTGAAGCCAAAAACACCCAAAACAGCAAGAGTTGAGGTAAATGTAATAAAGAATAAGATACTTCATGGCTACATCAGAATGAAACCCAAATACCGATAATCATTGCAAAGAAAACTATCAGCAATATCATATTTGACTATACTTGGTCTAGATAATTAGAGTTTCTTTTTTTTTTTTGCGATGGTAATTGGAGTTACATAAAAAGTGCCTATTAATCTTCCAGGAAACAAGTGACGCAAAATCTGTTGCTTGAAGAAAATAAATGAATGAAAGAAAAGATACATGTATCTGTAAATAATGTCCGCCAGAAGACCACAACATAATCTAGAAAAAGGCAGATGTGGCTAAATTTCATTTTAGAATAGCTTAGCTTCAGTGCCACTATGTTCAAAAAAAAATTCAGTGAGACATTGAAGGGTAATACTGTGTGATGCGATTATTTTTTAAAAGAAAATTAACAGGTTAGGTGCTGAATTTTTCAGTTACAGAGTACATGTCTTCCAATTACTAATTGCACTGGAAATCCACTATATTGGACATACAGAAAGATACAATGAACATGGATAGTTTAATGCCATAAATGCAGAGTTCATATTCAGTAAAGTAAATTTTGTATTATTAATAGAATAATGCCAAGTAAATATGTTCCCTGTAAGGGTACTGAGAATTCCTCATTTGTATAGAAGCAACCGCTTCTATTCCACCAGCAGTTCCTATAAGATGACCAGTCATCGATTTGGTCGAGTTCACCCCAGCTTCATAACACAAAAAGGGATTTAGATGGTTCACAATATGATGGTTTGAAATATAAATTTGCTGCAGAATTGCTTGCATAAGGTGCCATACTTGAGGGTTCTGGCGAAAACAGCGCACGATAGCCCTCTCATACTCCTTCAAGTCACCTGCTTGTGTAGACGTTGCATGGGCATTCACGTAGTTGATTTCTTCCCTTGCTACCCCTGCATCAGCTAGGGCGTTCGATGCAGAGAGTAATCCCTCTTCCTAATATTTAATTAGTAAAGACAAGTGAGGAAAAGAACAGGAAAGGGCAGGCATAGCAGTCAAGATATAGACCTACCTTCAGGAAATGTCATCATGCAGGCATCACACGTGAAGCTTCCACCAAGAAATTCAGCATATATTGTTGCACCTTTTCCCGAGAAGGTGCACAGATCTGGTGGAGGCAGTAAAGTTTTGAACATAATCAAAAAGCCATTGAACTGGAAACAAGCAGCTGAAAGATCCATAAAGGGCAACTGAAATTGCATGTTTAAAACCTTATGTTTTCAAGTTCTTCCAATAATGAGACACCAGCCCCTTCCCCCATAACAAAACGCCACGGCCCTGTAACATAAAGATCAAATATGTCACTCTAGCACAACAAATGGACCAAGCTGGTAGAAGTTAATTGAACCAATAAGGTGCTGATGTGCTTGTACTAGACGATTATAACTTATGCAGCAAAATTTTGTCATAATAGGGGTAGTGTAATAAAAGATACTAACCATGTCCCAAGGTCGAGAAGCTTTTGTTGGGTCACTGTTCCTCTGTGAAAGTGCTCTGCAGGCCACAAAAAACCTCCCCAATCCTGCATGTCATGGTCAAAACACTTGAGACTGCAAAGTCCAAGACAAACTGTGGAAAACTGGAGACAGAAGAACGAGGAATTGGGGCCACAAAAACCAATTGGGATAACAGGTGCATCAGAACCACCACAGAGCATAACGTCCTGAAGATTATGAATAAGATCGCAAATAAAAAAAGTTACTTTCCAAATAGAACATGGGAAGGTTGAAGTTACTTACAGCTTCGCTCTTCTGATGTGGTTTGCTGCATTAAGGATACAGAAGTTACTGGTAGCACAAGCTGTGGAAATAGAATAGTTTGGTCCCCATCCATCCCTGTAAGTCACAGAAAGTATGAGCTGTGCTAATCACTGTTATCTAAATAGAAAAAATATAAAAAGGAATCAGATCATGTCACACCAGATCCATTGTAGAAGGATTGCAGAACCCATATTCGTAGTTGCAAAGGGGAACACAAAATGTGGTTCATTTTCTTGTAAGAGACCCTCAGTGCTTCCAATCATTAAAAACCTGTTTTGACAGTCCATCATAACTAGTATCAGGACATGGGAAACAGGTTCCATGGATAGTTGGAATTCATCGAGATATACAACTAAAATATTCATATACTTTGAGAATACAAACCTTCATGCCGCCCATTGCAGAACCAATGAGAACCCCACACCTGGTTTTGTCCAACTCATTCCTCAGTTCCCCGTGAGTCCACCATTTCTAATGCCTTCTTTTCCAGCAGTTATCAGATATAGCATAAATCCTGTCCATCCGCAAAAGTTTAGGTGCAACCCAACCATCAGTAGAAAAGGATTTTATCTCTCCTGCAATCTCTCTGTATTAAAGTCCAAAATATCAATCACTGTGGTCTGTATTATTGAAGATAAATCATGGTATATTTTGTCCAAAAGATTGAAGGTAAGTCATGTAGTCTGTATTACCGTCGGAAGTTGGAACAATCAAAACCTCTCGATTTCACTTATTCCACTAACACCATCAAGAAGATTGTTGTAAAACACGTCAGGATCATGGCCCAATGGTGTCACTACACCATGTGCCAGTGACAACCACCCTCCTTTGTTTGATATCACGTTTCTTCTTTTCAATGACAGTTCTCTCAGCTTGCAAGGCAACAGCCATAGCCATTCCTGCAAAACCACAACCAATTTGTTGAGACCCTTGCCAGCTTGAGTGACAAACAAAATGCAGCCTGAAGAGTGGTGGGCAAACATGCACACTGGGGACAAAACCAAATAAATTGTTTATTTGATGACATGGGCCATGACAATGCAACTCTTGATTCATTTTTATATTAGCAATGAGAAAAATCGGTTCTATCCTCAATTCTCATGACAAACTGAAAGAAAATGATGTTGAAGACATTAAGTTCACCAGCAGCGACAAGCGAATGCATCGCAAGCAGAAGCAGGGAACCCAAAAACCCACAGACTAAACTACAATAGTCACTAAACTAAACAAGATCCTCAGCATAATCCAGAGAATAATCCCCGTCGTGCAGACGCATTACGCACCGGAAAACGCAGAGTATGACGCCAGAAACAGGATAAAAATCACAAATTTACCCTGGGCGATACTACCGATGCTGAGAACTACACCAGATTCACACGTATGTGCATGCAAGGATCCAACAAAAGCGAATGGGAAAAGGACATTAGACAACCAAATGCTGAGTGTATCTTTCACCAGAGCGCTAAGCCGCGACGCCGCGCGCCGAGGCGGCGGCGCTGGCCGAGCATGACGCGCCCCAGCGCCGTTTCCGGCGGGGCAGCAATGCTTCTGCTTGTACCTTCTGCGTCGCATGCCGCAGACAAGCACGCGGCGACAAGCCACGTGCAGAAGCGGGCTCGCCACGGCCGCCATTGCCCGTCCGTCCCCTCGGTTGTGGGACGCCGCCCCTCCGGCCACCGCGTTATGGATCTCTCCCACCGTACGAGGGAGTCGGATTTCGCGGAGGCGCACTGGCGGGCGCGCCCCTGTCCTGTCCAAGAGCGGCGGAGGCCAAGGACCTGGGAGCACGACGAGATGCGGGGGCGGCGATGGCTCGGGGTCGAAGAAAGGAACGAGGAGCGGGAATGGAGCACGAGTGGAGGAGGAGGTGCGTCGATCTCACGAGGAAAGGAGGCAGTTTTGCGGCGCGCATCGAGCGGGTGTGGGCGGGAGCCGCCATTGGCAGTGCCAAGTGCTCGCCTGACGGGAGTGAGTGAGGGACGGGGACGACTGGAGGAGGAGGGGTGGGGAGTTTAATATAGAGGAGGGAGAAAATTGGGAGATTTTGGTGATTTTTTAAAAAAAAATTGTTGTAGTAAAATTCTTTTCCACCGTTCCTTCTCACCACTTTTGTCCTGTTGATTTTTTATACCTAAGATGGGCCCCATTTGGATTTGGTTTTGAGGTGTTTAGATTTAGAGACCAAGTTACTCAACTCATCAAGCCAGTGGGGATGGACTCATAAAAATGGAATAATGGGGGTTTAGGAGTGGGGGGCTTGAGGGTTTGTTTTTCTGACTGCATTTTTTTATTGCCAATTGTCTTGGTTTGGGTTTGCTGGTGAGACTAGAGAGAGATGTGGAATTGTGGGCGTGCATGTGTAGGAGAGAGGGATGGGAACCTTTTTGTTTTATTTAATTAGTTATTTTGGAGGGAGGGTGACATGATGATGACAGTTATTTTTGGAATTTTACCCAAGCATTTTGGATAGAGATTTGGGGGTGAGAATGAGATTGGAATTCGAGGCAAGGAAAGTAGAGGCACCAAATATGCTTGGGAGCCACCAGGTGGGACCACCAGAAAATAACATATTTGTTTTTGACACCATTAAAAATGGAGGTCCATGTCTCGCACCAAATAAAGCTTTTTACCTTTATTTATACCCCTTTGCCGAAATTTTTATATGATGAATCACCGAGCTAACCTTTTCTATCCTACACTCTACGTAGTACAAGTCGTCTTCTGGCCTAGTAGGCGCCTGCTTGCTTGACGAACAAATTTATCTACACTGGAAACTATTTACTGCAGGTGTACCAACGGCACGAGA